>RJWJ010002349.1:0-103047 GCA_004363605.1 Indri indri
TACTGGATGTTGGGCAGGGGGGAGGGGGGAGGAGGGAGGAGGGGACGGGTATATGCATTCACAAAGAGTGCAATGCGCACCACCCGAAAGATGGACATATTTGAAACTTGGACTTAGGCGGTGGGGGGCAAGGGCAACATACGTAACCTAAACATCTATACCCCCATAATATGCTGAAATAAAAAAAAAAAAGCTATTTTGAGAGAGGTACAATTCCTACAGCCTGTCATAGCAGTATCATAGGAAGTTTAGGTGACAAACACAGAATTCAATCACTTAAACTGATCATCTGTTTTTACCAGTGAAAACCAATTCATCATGGAGGCAGCTTTTCTCCTGCTTGAGGCGAATGATCTCTTCTCGCTGTTCGTTGTTTTCTGTTGTCTTTTCACTGAGGTCCTCTTCACAACAAAGGAAAAAAAAGTCCTCAAATAAACAGGAGTTCGTGGGAAAATTCTCACTACGACTAACCCTCGTGTCCCCAGCACTCCCTTCCAATTAATCTGAAAGTCCTGTTGGATCTTTGGCCAAATGTGTCCCACATCCAGCATCTTGCTGAGTCCCTGGCGATGACCGTGGTCCGAGGCTTCACCTTTCATCTGACTGGTTTCCCTGCACTGGCCTTGCCTCTCCTGTGAAGCCCAGCGTACACAGAGCAGTCTTTCAAAATAAAAATACGCTCGTGTCATTTCTTGGTTAAAAGCCCTCCTATTGCACTTGGGATGAAATGCAAACTCCTTCCCGTAACTGCAAAGCCCAGGGCGACCTGGGCCACCTCCCTCCCTCCCACTCTCCCCTTCTCTCCTCCTGTTCCTCGAACTTGTCTGCGGCATAAGAAACACATTTGTTCTGTCCTCTGTTCCTGGAACAGAACTCCTAAAACCCGTGGAATTTCCTAGGTGATAAGAGTGTCTTTTGTCATTCACAAGGACCCCCAAGCAATCACACCAGAGTTCATGCTAACGAAGTGACTTAGGGTGGGGCCCTCAGATGGCCTCAGGATGCAGCTGGTCAGGGGACACACCAGGGGATTAAAGGGCTGGAACTTACAGCCCCACTCACCCACCTCCAGGAAGGGGAGGGAAGACAGGACACTGAGCTCTGCAAAAATTCTTGGACAAGGAGGTTTGACTTTTGAGAGCTTCCAGGTTGGTGAACACACCGAGATATTTGGCACACACAGAGAGGGCACGGAAGCTCCGAGCTCAACACCCCCCGTACCTCGCCCTATGGGGACTCGTGGGACTAAACCTGGGAACTTGCAGGATCAACACTCACTCCAGGTAGCAGAGATCGCTAAATTGGACTGAAGTTTTGGACACCCTGTTGGTGTCTAAACTGAAAGATCGGTTGGTATCAGAGAAAACATCCCAGAACAACCCAACCTCAAAACTCACGCTAGGGCTTCTGCATTTGCTGCCTCTCCGGCCTGAGAGGTTCCTGGCCCAGGTCTTCACAAGGCTGAGTCTCCCCCCATTCAAGTTCCAGCTCAAATTTTAACTCCTCAAAGAAGCCTTCCCAGTCTAACCAAATCAAATGAGTCTGCCCGTCTCACTCTCCGTTCTACCACCCATCACCCTACTTGTCTTTGTTACAAAATGTTTTCAATAAATATGAATGTACAAAATATTTATAATACATAAATATTGACACAACAGACTTATTACTTGAATATCTTACCGAGGTATATATAAACATTCAATAAACACCGAATACCTACCATGTGTCCCAGGTGCTGTGTTATTAACTGTGTATCCAAAAAAGAGAAGACAAGAGTGTCGCTGCTACCAAGAGGCTGACACTATGATTAGGTTTTAGCCGAGGCTACGCATGGGGGCGAGCCCGTAGGTCAGGACTTCGTAAGGATGGGACTTTAGAACGCTCAATCTCTTAAATTAAATCAGCTAAGATAAAATTTCATAATTTCATAATCTTTTCGTTGAAAGAAACGTAAAAGGTCATTTAGTTCAGGAACATGCGGGAATCCTTGCCACACCGGTCCCCTGCTTGAATACATCCAGGAGAGTACCTCACAGCCTCACGAGGCGTCCCACGCCGCACAGAGGTGGGACAACTTCCCCAGACCGTGGCTCTGTCACAGCTTCCAAGGTGGCTTGTTCCACAGCGAGAGTCAGTCCTCTTGTCCAATGCCATGACCATTTATAGAACGTGATACTATGGGTGCAGATTTAAGACCAAAATGACAGCTCCTCAGTCCAGCAGAGGAGCTGCTGCCCCACAGTGGGGAAAGGTCAGAGAGGGGGCCTACCTCCAGACCCTTTGTAGACTATTTAAAATCTTTATACCATTACCTGTATCCATAGTCAAATACACAGCACTAACTTATACGGGATACCTGCCTTCCTTTCATTACAAAACTTCAAGATTTCTATTACTCGGAAAGAAGTGAATCATCGAGTTACCATGAGAACAAAAATAGAAAAGAAGAACCCGAAAGGAATTTGTGAAAACGAAACATGCACCAAAAAGCCACCCCGGTAGACTGCGTTGTTAGTAGCAATTCCTCATCTCTCTGCACGCAGTTTTGCGATTTCCCCCACAAAGGAGCAGAGCATGTTTCCCCACCACTAGACTTGGGGTTCAGCCGCATGACTTGCTTCAGCCAATAGACCGGGACAGAAGTGAAGGTGTCAGGCCCAGGCCTACATCGTAGAGTCCTCACATGTCTTTGCTTGAGCTTCTGCCCTCGCCATGGGAAGAAAAGCTCAGGCCAGCCCCCTGGGGAGGGGAAGATGAGACCCATGAGGCAGGGCTGCCCCCTTGAGCAGCTCAGCGGGGCCCAAACGAGATCAGCCGGCTTCCCCTGGGCCTCGAGAAGCATGCGTTAGATAAATGCCACGGCTGCGTGCCACTCAGACACAGCTGCCGTCTGTCACAGAGCAGGTATTAGCAGTAAGTAACGGTACAGTTACCTCAACTGGGGCAGGAGTATTTTAAAACACGATGTATTACGCAGTTTTCCCCAATTCTCCTATTACCTTGCAACCCAAAAATTGCAGCAAAATTCTACAGAAATGAAACAGATATTTCGCGTTAGGGCCTAAGGCAGGAACAGACCTATTGACTCTCAAACATAAAATTAGGTGAACCCAAATAAGGAAATATAATATATTATTGTCTTAAATGTATGTCTCTTCCTCACCTTTCAGTTTATTGACTTCAATCTTAAGTGTCTTCAGTTTCTGCTTATAATCTTGCTTTTCTTTCACAATGCAAGTCTCCACCATCTTGGCGTCGCGCAAAGCGTGCTCTAACAGCTTAAATTTCCCCGAGCAGTCTGAGATGTGGTTGACTGCCTCAATGATATCCTTGTCCTGAAATCCAAATTTGGAAATGGTTATCCTAGATTTTAAAATTCCAACTAATCAGTAAGAAACGATTACACTTATGATCTCCTCGTGTGCCAGGTTTCATTCCAAGCGCTTCTCACATATTAACTTATTTAATCTTCACCGTAACTCCATGAAGTAGGTAGTTATTGTTGCCAAGTGACACATGAGTCAACAGACACAGACAGGTGACGTTACTTGCACACGGTTACACAACTAGCTAGTGATGGAGCCGCCATTTGACACTAGCTGGCTGGCCTCGGAAACTATGCACTGAACTGCGATACCTTACTGCCTCTCAGAAAGTTTAGAACCAGACAATTTGATCACCTAAGAAACTAGGAGCAAAAGGAGAGTTGGCAGCCCTTGGCGGGGAAGTCGTTCTCTGGATCCCAGGTAAACCCCACGGCTCACCATTTCCTCCCTTCTTTCAGCCTGTTAATGTGACGAACTCCGAGACCTCCTCCCAAACTTACCGCGTTAGAATATCTTAATTGTTGAGGTTGTTTTAATTACAAAAAAGATATCTGCTTGTTGTAAAGCAATTCAAACAATACCTAAAAGTATAAAAGTAATGAGTAAAAGTTCTAGCCCTCTCCCACTCACCTGGAATAACTGTTATTAACAGGTTTTCCCCCTGCTGAATGAAGTATAAGCGTTTCTGCTACAGCATTGTGTATGCATTCTTTCTTTTTTTTTTTTTTTTAAACAGGGTTCTGCTCTGTTGCCCTAGGCTGGAGTGCAATTGTGCAATCATAGTTCACTGCAGCCTTGAACTCCTGGGCTCAAGTGATCCTCCCGCCTCAGCCTCCCAAGTAGCTGGGACTACAGGCACGTACCACCATACCTGGCTAATTTTTCTATTTTTTGTAGAGATGGGGTCTCGCTATGTTGCCCAGGCTGGTCTCAAACTCCCGGCCTCAAGTGTCCTCCCACCTTGGCCTCTCAAAGTATTGGGATTATAGGTGTGAGCTACCATGCCCAGCCTCAAATACGCATTCTTGAAAAACCTCATCATCTGCACGTGTCACGCCGGGAGGCTTACAGGAAAATAGGGTGGGGACAGGCCATTAAAAAACCAATGGAACTTTGTGCCCAGGCCAGTAGCAAAAAGTGACAGTGCTAGTAAGTACAGGAGCAGTTAGGCCAATGCCAGGAGAAGCACATCACAGTCAATTCCTTCAGCCTTAAACCTGAGGCTCTACTTCCTCCTTTGATAAGCATGTCCTGGAAAGCACTTGCTTCAAATAGAAACCATTTTCATCAAAATAAAAACTCCAATTCTGTGAGCACAGCCTTCTTAACGAATCCACTGTTTTGACGTGGGGGAAATGCCTTTGTGGCATTTTCATTATTGCTCACAACTTTGCCAGAGTTTGCTCTGATGGAAACCGTAGCAGTTGCTGAACTGGCTACCGCTTTGCTAAAGAAAATACTGTATATTTTAATATTTTCTCTTTAATTTTAAGAACAGTTGCCCCTGATCACTTCAGAACATTACGTGATAGGGAAAAAATCACATATGAATTAGCATGAGTGTCGCATTCTACCAACATCATCCCCCTAGTTACCAACTGTGGAAGATGTGTGTTACAGCCCAAGAGGCCGTATACTACTGCCCAGCGCATGTCAGTGACTACATCAACCCTTGACTAATAGTTTTTCCCTCCCTTAAAAAAAATATTTCCCAAATTTTCTAGCGGTTAGGAAAAACTTTTTTTTAATTTTAAAAAAGGAAAAAAATGTTAACAAGCAATCTAATTGCCAATAACTTTAAGAGACCTAATAATGGATACCTGGCCCAAAAAACAAGTTAATTTGTTAATTCCATGTTAATCCTATGGGATGCCAGGCTGTGGGATGGGCTTTGGAGACAGAAGACCCGAGGTGGAGACCTGCCTTTTCTTTTAATCCCTTGGGAACATCATTTTAAGCCTGTGTCCCTCCTTCATAAAATGAGTATTTTAGAAAACAAGAGCGTTTTCTATGTACTGCGTACACAGGTAGCTCTACACTGCTGGGATGCTATGGGACTTAGGTGAAATAATGTATGTGACTATAATTTATTAACTACAAAGTGCTCTAGCAAAGGCAGGTATTGTTTTTAATTACCTTTAGCTTTATCATTGTCGTGAGAGCTTGTTCTCGAGCTTGCAATTGTCCTACCTGAGCAGAAAGTTCCACTAATGTGTTGCTCAGGGTCTCGTTTCTAGCCTGGAAGGGAACAACACACATGGCACCACTTGAGTCTTGAGTCTTTTTAAAGCTTTCATGACTATCAGCAGCCACAATCTGTCTCACTCTCCTATTTTGTATTTTCCTCCCTTAACTTTCTTTAATAACAAAGCAGGCTAAAAAAGCAATCCTCAAAAAGGAGTACAATTCCTTCCCTTCCGTCAAAAAAAAAAAAAGGAATACAAATATCTATTTCTCCATGATTTCTAGCATCTTCTCAATACTTAACACTTGCGTTACTGAATTACACGGGTTACGTTTGTAAACATGTCTATTTTCTGGTGTCTTTTATGTATAATTTTAGGTTGGGAAGAAGGAAGAAAATGAATGAATGAGGACTGTGTTAGTGAGAGATTTCCTTTGCTGAAATACAGTAGCATTGATGAATTCTGTGAATTTAAAAAAAAAAACTCTATGTTGAAAGAACTTCACACTGAGGTACTCCCACTGATCAGTTGCTATTTTTTTTTTTTAAACCAAAGCACTGCATCTGATATAATTATGGTGTACATGATGTATTTGCTAGCTGGAAAAAAATAATAATCAGACTTTTAAAAAGATATCTTGAGGAGGAAGCCTAAACGCATATTACTAAGTGAAAAAGTCCATCTGAAAAGGCTATATACTGTGTGACTCCAACTCCATGACAGCGTGGAAAAGGCAAAAAACAACGGAGACGGCAAAAAGATCTGTGTTACCAGGGGTGAGCAGGGAGGAAAGGACAGGAAGGGACAAGCAGAGCTCAAAGGATTTTTAGGACAGTGAAACTATTTTGTGCATACTACGATAGCGGATACATGTCATTATTTGCTGAAACCTCATAGAATATAAAACTCAGAGAGTGAACCCAATGTAAACTGTAAACATCAGGTGATAACAACGTGTCAACGAAGATCATCAGTTATAAACTGTTCTAAAAGATAAAGTTTATTAGTTATAAAGATATCTTCCCTTTTTTCATCCAACATATCAACAGATTCTATAATAGTTTTTGCTTGTTTTATAGCTAGAAACTATCCAGAATAGTATTCTAAAAAAAAAAACCCTAAAATAAAATCTATAATCTTATTATGAATTATTAAGACCCATTACCTTACCAAGACCTATACTGTATATCATTATGTAACAAGAATATGAAGGATATAACAGAAAGTAAGCTGGCTTTCTCTCTGTGCCTCTCGTAAGGCACAAGCTAAAAGCTACGTGACGACTGACCGGTTACAACAGAAAACAGAAAAATCAGCCTTACAGACTTTATTCCCAGTGTGCTACCAACACAGTGTAGATACGACTATCACATCAGATAAGACACAATAATTCAGGAACCATAATTGGAAGCTACCAAAACTTGATGATACTCATGTCAGCCTTTGAGAAAGGCTTTCTAAAATAACCCACTGTTGATTAACTGGTACTTGCTACTAACCCAATGGCATAACAGTTACAAAGGGTTGAATTGCAGCTTGATCTCCAAGACAGCAAAGTGCTGTGCAGCTGACCATGACTGCAGGATGAATACAAAACTGTCATTGTGGATGGATGTATACACTTTCATACACACGCCATGTGCATTTTTAATGAAACATTTAAATCTAATTTTTCAATAATTGAAACACAAACAGAATTTGGACTAGTGAAGCTTATCAAAAAATAAAACCAACCTCCAGGTCTTCAGCGAGGAGAGAAGAATGTGTTGCCTTTTGAACCATTTCCTGAAGCTGTAGTTGAGTCTTCTGAAGAGATGTTTGGCATTCAATCTGATTGGATTCGAGGGTTTTTACCTTCTTCATGAGGGACCTGATTATGTCTGTTCTTTTATGTAGTTCAGCTGAGGGAAATTTCATCAATAACTTATTTGTGGTCAGATCTGGAGCTTAAAATGCATTATTTTCAAAATTGGTAGTCAAAATTTTAGTAAAGTGTGCTAAAGACTTTTTTAAAGGAGAATTCTTTTTTCTTTTCTCTTTTTTTGTAAATGCACAATGCTGTACCTAATCAAGAAATAAAACTGACAGCAACCAGAAGCCCCCAGGATGTCACTTCCTGAACACAATCTCTCCTATTTCCACCTTCCCCACAACCACCCTGATCATACAGGAATCATTTCCTAGCTTTTTATTATAGTTTTACCACCCAAGACTGAATCCTCAAAAAATAGAGCTTAATTTGAGGCCTGGAATTTGAGACCAGCCTGGGCAACATAGTGAGACTCTGTTTCTACAAAAAAATAAGAAAAATGAGCCGGGTATGTTGGTGCACACCTGTAGTCCCAGCTACTCGGGAGGCTGAGGCAGGAGTTTGAGGCTGCAGTGAGCTATGATCATGCCTCTGCACTCCAGCCTGGACAACAGAGCAAGACTTTGTCTCTAAAAAAAAATAAGTAAATAAAAAATAAAAATAAAAAAAGATCGAGTTCAATATCAGAACTTTAAAATCTTCAAGTCGGTTGAAAAGAAATGGCTAGTCATACGGCTTCTTTATTCATATTCTTGCCCAACACTTTCTTCAAATTCACCCTTGATGCTCACTCCTTGTTAACCGGGGACTTGTTTGCCCTTCATTATTCGTGTGTGTGTGTGTGTGTGTGTGTGTGTGTGTGTGTGTGTGTGTGTTTGACTGTGGCTGATCATAAAGTCCTCCTATTGGCCATGAGACTAAACTCCAGGATGGCAGGGACTGTGTCCTTCATTTCTTCTCTACCTTCCTTCCCCCTGAGCCCTTTCCACGTGTCAGCATATACAGAAGTGCATAACAGATGTTGCTGAATGTATTTCTGACCTTCCAATCTGCTGCAACGTTCTTCCAAAGTCAACACTTTCTGCCGATCCTCTTCCCACGAAAGGAGTTGTCTTTGGTGCACTGCGACCATGTCATTGAGCTCTTTATCTCGGTCTTTTAATTCTGCAATGAGCAACTGCAGCTCCTTCCGTTGTTTCTCAATAGTGGAAATCTCGACTTCTGACCCGATGTTCTAAACACAGAAAGCGGTTTTACATCAGAACAAAACTAATTAATAACATAAATCAGCCAAAGTACATTTTCCAAATAATTATACCTTCCTTCACTGCCAATTCTCAGTTAAATTAAGTTTTATTGTTAATATTATTTACAAGTTTTATTATTAAAAACATGGCATCAAAATGATGTGTACTTAAAAAGCAAGTTCAAGTTCAAGTCCATGCACTCTGCCTCTCTGTTATTTTCTGTCATGCCCCACACACCAGGCTGAAACAGTGGGACTGTTTCTAAAACCCACTGGCTCACCACAAACAAACCCAATTCTGCACTTTTTTCCCCCTCTGCTGCCATTCCTTTCCTGGAATCCTCGAGGAGAATCCTTTCCTCCACCAATCAGCAACACTACCCCCTCCTTGCCCCAGCAATTACGGAGTAACCAAGTAAAGGTAAACATGAAATGGTTACAGTTTAAATATCAGTTCTTACTAAAGAATGGGAATTTTAGTCTACAAAAAGAGAATGAAGTTCCACAGTGTTAAATATTTATTATAACCGCAACATTTGAGACATCCATAGGCACTCTATCAAGGACAATTTAATATTGTCGCTGGTCCAAACTCAACATACCTAATTAAAAACCAAGTTTTGTAAGGAAATTTTGTGCACATACACAAAAGATAATAGTACAATAAACTCCCATATACTCAATACCTAGGTTCTACCATTATCAAGATTTTGTAACAACTGCTTCGATTTTACTTTTTCTTTTTGTTATTGATAAAAAATTTCATTTCACCCTTACATACTTCAGTAAGCATCTCTAAAAATGAACACTTCTTTTTTTTTTGAGACAGAGTCTCACTGTGTTGCCCTGGCTAGAGTGCCGTGGCATCAGCCTAGCTCACAGCAACCTCAAACTCCCGGGCTCAAGTGATCCTTCTGCCTCAGCCTCCCGAGTAGCTGGGACTACAGGCATGTGCCACCATGCCCAGCTAATTTTTTCTATGTATATATATTTTTAGTTGTCCAGCTAATTTCTTTCTATTTTTAGTAGGATGGGGTCTCGCTCTTGCTCAGGCTGGTCTCAAACTCCTGAGCTCGAGCGATCCTCCCGCCTCGCCTTGGCCTCCCAGAGTGCTAGGATTGCAGGCGTGAGCCACCGCGCCCGGCCAAAATGAACACTTCTTATATAACCATAATGCCATTTTCATTCCTAACAACATCATCTACTATAATCCCCTTTAAGCATACATCATTTTAAAGTCTAGGGCACTGAATTTGGTCTGACCCAAGTATGAATCCAGAATTAGCCACTTGGTGGCTATATAAATAACCTTTGGGCAGTTACTTCTCTAAGCCTTAGTTTCTGCCTGTCGAACAGTAACAACAGCACTTTAACTTCCTGGAGTTAGGTAGATTAAGCAAGATAAACTCTACAAAGTGCTTAAGCACAAAGTCTGGTGCATAGCAAGCACTCAGGAAACATTAGCTATTACTAAGACTGTAAACCACGTTTTGAATTATGGTACCATCCCTGTCTATGGAATAAAGAACTAAAATTTCGCTTTAAGAGTTCCACCTTGGAGACAGCAGTTAAAAGTTCTCCAGAGACTCATGTACATCATTACAGCTTTTGAAAAATGAGATTTCTAAGTAAGAATGATGAATGAATTACGGTTACTTACTAGTAGTTAAACACAGAAAATGGAATTTGGAGTCAAGGGGTTCCAAGTCACAAGACTTAAATTCCAGTCTTTGGTTAGCCACTCATTCATTTATTCAACAAATATTTACTGGGCACAGTGGCTGGGGACACAGTTACGAGCACACCAGGCAAGGAGCATATATTCTACTACAGGAAAACAGGCAATAAGCCAAGGATACAAAGAGTTCATCTTGTTGTATACCGGTAAGTGCAAACCCTGGGCAAGTTCACGTTCAAGATTTGTTGGTAAAACAGAGTTATAAGGGTGTCCCTCCACTCGCCAGGCTAAGTAAACTAAGGACATCCAACCAGGTGTACACAAAAGCAGCTCTAAAAATGCCAATTGTCATCCTTAAAAAGTAAGCACCCGGTACTCGCGCCTCTTTGGCCTGAGCTGAATAACCAGTTTTTATTAGGTTAAGGAAACGGACGTGACGCTCCGTTTTTACTCTACGTACTGCGTGTTCTTTTAAATTTTACGCAGAAACCGTTCTTTAAAAGCAACCTGGAGTCTGGCCACCATGCGCGGTCCTCCCAGGGCAGGAGCGGCGGGCGGGCGGGGCGGCCGCTCACCTGGCGCCCGGCGAGGAAGGTCGCCGAAGGGTTCATAGGTGTTTCCTCCGCCCGGGACAGTCGGTGCGGGCAGCGTCACCCGAGAAACGCCATAGGCGCGCCTGCCCGGAGCGGCGGGGGCGAGCCCGGAGCCCAGCGCGCCCCCAAACCGCCTGCCGGGTGCGAAGGCGCGGAGCGCCGGCCTCGCGACACTTGGCGACACCGCGCGCCGGCGCCGAGGCTCCGGGCTCCTGCCCGCTGCAGTCTGGAGTGGAAAGTCCATTACCCTCGCTAGAGGCCCCGGCGCCGAGGCCCCTAAAGAGCCGGCCGTGCACCACCGCCCAGGGAATGCATAAGCGAATTAAAGGGTGTTGGTCCCCGTCGCCCTCTTGCTTGCTCCCGTGCACACCTGGCACTGAGAACGGGGCCCGGCACGCAAATGAACAAATGAGTGGACGCAGACCCCAGCCCTCCTACTCACGTCGCGGGCATCCTAGCAGACCACTCTAAACCAACATACACAGGTGAAGAGAGGGGGAACCTTTTTTTTTTTTATGCTCTTTAACAGTAATGAGAACCGTGGCACTTTGTCATGACAAAATTTACCATATGAGGGGCTGAATCTAAGCTCTTTCAGGTGTTATCCCATAGTAACCTCTTCATGCCCTTTCACTCTTCACCAGACGTTATGTAGGAACCGGACTACGGAAAGATAATGCTTATCACACTCCGCCCTGGTCGCCCATCCCCTAACGCTTTACCCATTAGACAGCACTACTGGAAAGACAGGTTACCAAGTACAGTCTTATTTCAACTTTGTTGGTTGAATATAAATTAGCAAAATATGCCACTGTGTTCAAAAAAGACAATCTGAAGATGGAAAAACAAAATTAAGATTTCTTGCTTTGAAGCTTTACTGATAGGCTCATGTTCAGGAGAACCAACAAGGCAATGTCTTAGAATTTATCAAGAAAGCAAATTCTGACTAGTTATTAAAGACAGCCCCTCAGTAGATGACTATGCAGTGAGTCTTGGTGGTGGAGTGAGAAGGATGAAAAGGAAGGTGGGTTGAATGTCAGTTTTCGAATTGAGGAGCATTTTATTCACATGCTTTTCAGATTTCACCACTGTAAGACTTGGTATTTTTCCAGGAAGCCCTAAAGTGCCATTGTTCACCAGGCAACCACATGCCTTTAAAAGGATGTGTATCAAGAGAGTAAGAAATGAGGCTAACCTTATGATTATGGTTTGTAAACAGTTATTGAATGTGGTAGGAGGATTACGATAACCAGGTGCCAATCAAAAATCCCAATATTTTACATTCACTCCCCCTCAACAGGTTTTCTTTAAAACAAAAAATCTTCAGAGAGAAGATACAACTTTAAAAAACGACATAAATGAAAGCTACAAGAATTATACTGCATCTGATTTTATACTCACACATGATCTAATCCAAACTAAAGTCCTGAATGGATTTACTCCGGTCTCCTTGCTTGATTTCCTAAGTCAGGGAATTTAGTAAATAACGAAGACAGGACCTAAAAGGTAGAATTCATTCTTAAAATAGTAATTTAACAGATTTTAAACTAAGAGAAAGCTACCACAGATTATATATTAATCAACAGCTGACTTAGCGAGGCTTTTAACTAAAAGGGAGTTTCACATATTGTCAGCATCTATTTTTTAAAAATGAATGAAAAAAACATTCAAAACTGTATTTGCATCTGAAGTTGCAAGCTTAACGATGAAAAATCTCTTACACGTAATATAAGGCTGCTTAAAGGTTCACATTCTTTTTGCTAAAAATGATAGATTGTGAGAATGTATAAATTAAAGTCAATCTTTGGAACTGTTAGTACATTTTAATCAAAGATTACAAACCACGTTGCATTTTAAATTTCAGGTCAAAGGAAAACATTCACATATAAGTTATCACAAGGACAATTTTAATCCTGCATTTTCCTGCAGTAAAATCCATTGCCAGCTATCTATGGATTGAAACTGCATTCTAAGAACTGTGAACATTAAGAAATGTTACATGAAGTCACATGTGTTGATACAGGCATCTTCCAGCACCAATGGAATACATACATTAACACATACCAAATGGTCTTGATGGATAAATGTGTTTCACCAGATAATCCTATTTAGAATTCACAGTTAATGCAGAATTTTTAAATTTTATATCTTTATTACACATTTTTCTAAGACTTTATTTAAAAAAAACATTCTTCAAGATTGTAATCTGCATGGCAATAAACAATGGTTTCATACATTCTAAGTTTCTTAAAGGTGTCTATAGCAATTTAAAATACCGCAAGTCTTCTTTTCATTTGCAGCACCTGACGAAGTTTAAATTCATTTAATGCATCCACTAAATTTGTCAGTTTCTCTTGTGAGAAAGACATGTTTCAATTGTTACTTTCCAGACCATGGAGTGAGCATGGGTGTATATTATTTTTAATTGGTTAGCAGAATTTTACTCACATGACTTACAGCTGGAACAAGAACTCCCAGCCTCTCTGAATGGCCTTCCACTCAGAATAACAACTATCTAAAACGGATTTGGGTCGGCCCCATTTAACATTACCAAACATGTTTCCATCACCAAACACATTCTTAGAAAATATGAATTTTAAACATATACATAATATTCTATCACATGATGCACCATCACCTCTTTAACCATTTCCCAATTGTTCATTTATAGCATTTGCAATTTTGGATATTAAAAATAACATTGTGATGGACACCTTTGCCCATTAAGTTTTAAGCAGGATTGACTATTTCTTTAGGATAATATCAAAGTGGCTTACTGGGTCATACAGTGCACATGGTTTTAAGGCTTTTAATATACTTTACCAAAGAATCTCCAGAATAGCTTGAACAACTCCTACCAAGAGTATGTTATATTATGCCCACAAAGTGGACTTGGTAACAAGGAAGCAAATTCAACTATAAATCTGTTAGATTCTCACCCAGCTCAAAACTATCACACCAAAGAAGCAAGGAGACATACTACTGGTGAGGAAGCCAAATTTTAAAAAAATCACTCAGCTTTAATCAGTAAAATAATCAACAGAAATGCTTCCCACAAAAACTCTACAGGGTTTTTCCAAAAATAAAAAGTTAAAAAGAGAGAAAGATAAAAGTCAGTACCAAATGACCAAAATTTTTTATTTGACTAAATTCTATCTCATGCATAAGCATGACAGTGTCCCCTGTTTATTAGACTTTGGCAATAAAAAAACAAGCAGCCTTGTACAGAACAGTGAAAACGCCAAGGATGAGGGTGGTCTACAGTTTTACTGTAGGATAAATATATATATATATATTTAAAAGGCCTCTCCCCCTTTGGCCATATCAACTTTCAGTTCAGGTCATTAAATACAAACAAATTTTCAAAATCACTTCTTTACTTCTCCGAGATCTTCGATGCTGTCATCATCTACCTATAAAACACAAATAATTACACTTCATGAGTTGTGGTAGCAAATAAGAAAAAATGGAATGATTTGCCTCAAAAACTTATTTCTATGTATACATGTGTTCCATGTACTTACCTCTGGCCATTTTTCCTGAATGACATCAATTATGTCATCTGTAAAATCTCCCTGAATGATAATTTCATCCTCCCCTGTTACTGAGGCACCACAGGAGAATTTTTGAGCAAAAAATCTTTGTGCTTCTTTAAGATCAATTTCTGTTTTTTTAAAAAAAGAAAGAGCAAGACTATAATTGGAAATACGCATCAAAGATAAATTTCCATTTTGAAATTTAATCTGCATTTTAAATTCATAAAACAGATTGTGTTAAGGGGTTTCGTATTCCTTTCAGAATAATTATAAATTATCATAGGCAGAGATCTTAACAAGCCTTAATATTTATAATGAGGTCCATTAATTGTTTTTCAATCTGTGCTGTCACATGAGGGGACCATGGTTTAATTTTCACCCCAGTTTTACTATTTATTCAAGGTCTGCAGGAACTAACAGGGCTCTAAAAGCAGGGCATTCTGTGCTGCCCACCTTCCCTCACCCTCCACTGTCATTCCCAGAGGGAACAAACCATTCTGCAACCCTTTGCCACCATGTCTGCAGAGGACAGAGGAGCAGCATTGGATGGTTTCAAAGGGAATCCTTTCCACCCTTCCTCATCCTACTTAAAATGTGCCCAAGCACGAATTCTGGGAAGGAAAAAATAATACCAGTTCTTTCTACAAAAGATTTTCAGTTTCTCCAAAATTTGATTTTGAAGCTATAGTTAGAAATGCAAAACCTCACTTTGCATCATAGCAAAAAACAGACCTGTGAAGTTTTCATGATACCAGAGAGAGAGAGAAAGAGAATATAGTTCATACACTTTAAATATACTTAAGCCTGAACTCACCAAAAGTTGCAAGGCCACATACTCTTGTTACATATTTCTTCTTTGCTCTGGGAATTTTGGCTATGGTAACCTTTTGTGGTACAGTCTTCTTTTTTTGTTTTATTTGACCTCTTCCACCTTTATTTATTAAGAAAGAGCTTAAGCATTAATTGTTTTGTTTTTTGATATAATTATAGAATACTGTCTTTAAATTTGTTAATTTTCAAAAGGTTTAAGTTTCTCTAATACAAAATTAATAAACACATGCATGTATTCATTTAATAAACATTTATTAAGTATCTACTATGTGCCCAACACTGGGCTAAGGGCTGAGGACACAAAGATGGACAGAACATAGTCCCTGCCCTCCAGGGACTCACGATGTAGTGAAGAGAGTAAAAAAAAGAGTTAAACAATTATAGTAATCTGATATTTACCATAATAGGACCATGAATAAGGCACTACCATAACTTTGCAGAGGAATGACTTACTCGGCTTCCAGAGGACAGAAAAGGTTTCCTAGATGAAGTGACATCTAGGTTGGGTTTTGAAGAATAAGGAAGTGTCCAGGTGAAGGGGAAAAGGCCAGAGAGGTATAAGAAAGGACACTCTAGGGAAAGAGAACAAGTACAGAGATATGACGATGCATTTGGAACTCTGGGAACTACACTTGTCTTGACTGAAAGATGCTAAAGGATATGTAGCAGATGAAGCCAGAAAAGCAAAAGATTACGTATCGGTCATTAAAGGAATGGTACATCAAGCTCTGGTATTTGATTATATATTGTGGAAGAGGAGAAGCCACTGAAAAACTATGCAAGACTGAAATAAGCAGATTCACATTTTGTCAAGATCCCTCTGTGGTGGATCTGTACTTAGGCAGATCTGTGAAGAATAAGGCTGACAGGCCACTAAAGGAGGCTCTTGCATTAGCTCAGGCAGAAATTATCAAAATCTAAACCAAAGCTGCAGCAACAATAGTAGCAACTAGGCACAGGATAAGAGGAGGAAGGAGGAGAAACAACAGAATTTAGAATTGATTCAAGTGAGCAAAGAGAAAAAAATCTAAGATGGTTCTCAAGTTTCTGGCTCAAATGACAATAAATTGTGCTGTCACTAACCAAAGTTGGGAAAATGAAAGACATTGATTTGGGACTTAGTAAGTTTAACTTTGGCAGTGCTGTGTTTGAGGTGCCTGTGAGACTGTGCACACTTCCAATCTAAAGACATGGGCCAGATTTTGGGAATTTTAAGTGTATAGTGGTGGCAGAAGTTAGGGATGTAACAGAGGCATCCAGAGAGAACATGCAGAACGAGAAGGTAAGAGGACCTAGGACAGAATCCTGAAAAACACCAACTTTTAAGAGACAGAAGGAAGAAAAGTATGCACAGAAGACTGAGGAGGAGTGACAGGACTAGGAAGGAAGAATGCCACAGAAACCAAGGAAGTACAACACTTCAAGGAGGCAAAGCTCAAATGCTTTTACTATTCAGTGATTATCAAGCCACTGGTGAGCCTTACCAGAAGTTTCCGTGGCATGAAAGTTGGGTTAGGACAGACTGAGGAGTGAATAGTGAATGTCAGAGCAGAAAGGGGTAGCAAGTCTAGTCTTAGTAAGTCTGGCTAAGAGGGGAGGGAGGGATAAGATTAAAAAAAAATAATAATAAGACATAGGCTTTAGGCTTTCGGGATTTTTTTTTAAAGATGCAAAGTCCTCAAAATATTTATAAGTTAATTTTAGCCATAGGGGAGAATAATTAAAGAAGAAAGGCAGGGACAGGATCCGCAGCACAAGGAACTGGTTTTAGAAGGAAGAGAGAGTTAAGCATACACAACAGCTGTAAAACAAAATTTTCAACTGAGCTATCAGAGGTAATGAGAAGATGAAATCTTTTATAAATGTCCTCACTCCACTTGAATAGAATACACAGGAATTTTAGCTGGCTGGCTGCTTTTTACATATATACAGGGCAAATAAGCATGTTTCATTAAGTCCAATTTACTGATAAAGCCCAAATCATATCACATCTGATCATGACCCTGAGAATACAGTTTTGTACCCCCTACACGATATATACATGGCTATTCACAGGCACGACCACCGCCCACTACAGCCTCTACCGCCTGGAACTCCTGGGCTCAAGCGATCCTCAGCTGGAACTACAGGCATGTGCCACTGCACCTGGGGAACCCTTTTAATTACTTACAACTTCTATCAGAGGGAAGGTATGTTTGTATAATTGCAAACGTGAATTAAGGTCTCACCTCTCTTTTGTTTTTTCTTCTCCTCTTCTTCCCCTGCTGTTCCTTGACCCTCACTAATTCCAGTTTCTTGTTTGGGTGAATTTTCTAGACATAAACATGAAATCCAAAAGCATTAACACCCATCACATTATCATTTCATACTAATGTTAAAAAATCACCTTTGAGCAACCTCATACACAAATAAGACATTTTACCAATAACAGAGCACAACATCTGTCAAGCAAATGATTATATTGCTAGACTCCTATTCAAGTCTAAATCTAAAGTCATTATGGTTAAGTGTGTAGTAATAGGAGAGAAAATAAAGTCTTTGATACGTACAGATTAGGATTTCTTTAGCCACATGAAAGGAGCTTAAAACACTCAGTTGCTGTAAGAGTGTTCTTCTAGCATCTACACACACTTTCTTTTTTTAAGAGACAGGGTCTCACTCTGCATCCCAGGCTGGAGTATAATGGTGATCATAGCTCATAGTAACCTCAAATTCCTGAGCTCAAGTGATCCTCCTGCTTCAGCCTCCTGAGCAGCTGAGACTACAGGCGTATGCCACCACACCCAGCTAATTTTTTTTTTTTATTGGTAGAGATGGGGTCTCTGTTGTCCACGCTGGTCTCAAAGTCCTGGCCTCAAGTGATCCCCCTGCCTCAGCCTCCTGAGTCCCTGAAATTACAGGCGTAAGCCACCAAACCTGGCTTCAATACATAATGTGGGAACTCTACAGTAGCAGTCCCCAACCTTTTTGGCACCAAGGGAGCTCAGACGATGACGTGAGCAATGGGGAAAAGCTGTAAATACAGAGGAAGCTTTGCTGCCAGCTCCCCCATATTCCTTAGTTTCATGGAAGACAATTTTTCCACAGATAGGGGGAGGGTTGGGGAGGAGTGTAAAGCTCTGGCAACCTAGTTCCTAACAGGCCACGGACCAGTACCACATCTCTGCAAGACAAAGGAGCCAGTTTCTTTTCTTTTCTTTTATTTATTTATTATTTTTTGAGAGACTTGCTCTGTTGCCTGGGCTAGAGAGTGCAGTGGCATCATCACAGCTCACTGCAGCCTCAAACTCCTGGACTCAAGCGGTCCTCCTGCCTCAGCCTCCTGAATAGCTGGGACTACTGGCTCATGCCACCATGCCCAGCTCACCTTTCTATTTTTTGTAGAGATGAGGTCTTGCTATGTTACCCAGGCTGGCATCAAACTCCTGGTCTCAAGCTATTCTCTCAACTTGGCCCCTCAAGTAGCTGATATTACAGGCATGAGCTGCTACTTTAAAATAATGCCATATGTGCATTTGTTTCAAGTATACAAGTCTGATGAAAGAAAAAAAATGTTCATACCTACAGTAAGTTTTGCAAACTCTTTTGGAAAATTCTTCTCTAACCATTGTCTACATTTAGCAACATCAGGCATATATTCACAGTACTGGGAGAAAAAGAAAAGAACAAACTGAGTCACGACAAAACATTTTCAGTCAACCAAAACATTTTAATTAAAAATCATTCCCTACGGTTGTTATATAAAGAATGATAAAAACTAACCTCTCCCACCTGAATTCTTATCCACAGGAAATCTGTATTCAACCATGAAATGCCCCATGAGAAGTTAGAAATTAAAGAGGACTAGGTACCTCCTCACCAAAGCAATTTATTTCCTCTCCACCGAACAGAAGGGCCATTAGAGAACAGAGCAACAAACAGAAATGTCTATTTCCTGCTTTGGGCACACAAGTGCCTCATTTTTGTGACTTGCCCATAGAGCCTGACTTAGAAAGTTTTATATGCAATTTGTATTGCTCTTTCTTTCCTCTGTCAGACACGTAAATTTTGGCTTTAAGGTTACTCTTATTTTATTAGTTATTCATGAGTTCTATGTAAAAATCCAAAATGTATATAGCAAAGTGCAAAAGATGTACACATATGACTCAAGATCTAAAGGAAAGAATTTTTAAGACTTTATAAAATTATTCTAAATCAAAGTACTCTATAAAAGGTTGAAATTTTACTATCAAGTGATAGAAAATTAAAAATAAAAAAAGAAAGTTCTAAAGGTAGCTCTCAAATCAAGAGTGATTTTAAAGGTGTAAGTTGAAACACAGAAAAATATTTTAAAAGGACTTACCTCTGTTGGCAATGAACAGACTAGGGAAATGGAGAGAAAAAAGATTTGAAATGTTAAACACATATGTACATACACACGCAGGGCCGATCATCACTTTTATATTTGACAGAATACCTCATTTCTACTTTTTTCCTATAATTTTCTTGTATCACTTTTCCAAGGCTACTTTTTTTGAGGTAAAAGGCATGGTTATTTGAGATGATACTATCTTGATTTTTTGATTTAAAGAGTGTCTCATTCAGCTGACAGAACATCAAAGTATGCTATCCTGCATATAGTAAAGTCTTACCATAACCATGGGTTCCAGTGGGTCGAAAACTAAGCTAAGACAGGAACGATTCTCCCTACAATGCTTAAGTGGAGCTGATTATTTCTTTTAGTGGCTTTTCCAAAATAGCCATTACTTTTCATGCTTATTGACACTTTTATAAACTTCAGCAGCACTTTTGCTACCATTTCTTTGCAATATACTTTTCCTTTTCTTCTTCATATTATGCTACAGAAGATCACGAAACTAGAAAGGTAGAAGGAACTTTGGTTGTCATTCACTGTATAGCCTGTACCGGCTAAAAGACTAAAGGAACTAAAAGAGCTTCCCGATTTTAACTATGATTCTACCACTGGGTCAACTGCTTATTTTGTTTTTATTTATTTTTTATTTTTTGACACAGGGTCTTGACATCACCCAGGCTGGAGTGCAGTGGCATCATCATAGCTCACTGCAACCTCAAACTCCTGGGCTCAAGCAATCCTCTTGGTTCAGACTCCCAAGGAGCTAGGACCATAGGACTACAGGTGCACACCACCACACCCAGCTAATTTTTCTTTTTTTCTTTCTTTCTTTTGTACAGAGGGCGGGGAGGTGTCTCACTATGTTTCCCAGACTAGTCTCAAACTCCTGGCCTCAAGCAATCCTCCTGCCTTGGCCTCCCAGAGCATTAGGATTACAGGCGTGAGCCACCACATGAGGCCCTGTTTTTATTTTTAAGGTTTAAAATGGAGTAGTTCACTGGGCCCAGTATCTTGAGACTTCCGAGGGAGAAAAGGGGTGGTACACCATGAAATAACAGCAATTACCATATATCGGGCACCTATGATGTGCCAGGCACTTTGCTACGCTTTATATTCATTATTATATTTAATCATCACAACCTTATAATAAGGTAAGAATTAACATATCTGTATACAGATGAGGAAAATGAGGGCTAGACTAAGTAGCCCACCTGCATCTGGATAACAGGAATTGAACCCTGGTCTGTTTTCAAAGCTCATGCTCTTAACCACTAAATTGGATTGCACAAAGTAAGCACGTAACTTAGCTGTGACAGGCAAGTGAAAATAATCTGCCTTCCCCTCACCTGACTAATGTACCACCATGCTACCACCCATCACTATTTTATGTATGGGGCCCTAAACAAGTTAAATAGCTCATCCAGTAACAAAGGTGGAATTGCAGGTTTAATTTGCAGGAACGCACCATAAGGAACAGACTAATCCACTAAATGGGGCACTTTATAAGGCACTGGCTTGGACTCTTCAGAAACTATCATTTTTTTAAAAAGAGGGGATAGGGATAGGGAGTTCTAGATTAAAACAGTAAAGAGATACACCCATCAAATGCAGTTTGCAAAGCCTGACTAAATCCTAGTTAAAAGCTGGGCGTGGTGGCTCATGCCTATAATCCCAGCTACTCAGAAGGCTGAGGCAGGACGATTGCTTGAGGCCAGGAGTTCAAGACCCTGTCACTAAAATATATATATATATTTTTTAATTAGCCAGGTATGGTGGCACACACCTGTAGTCCCAGCTACTTGGAAGGCTGAGGAGGGAGGATCACTTGAGCCCAGTTCAAGGTTACAGTGAGCTATGATTGTACCACTGCACCCCAGACTGGACAACAGAGCAAGACCCAGGTTCTTAAAAAAAAAAAAAAATTTCAGATTAGGTCTCTACTGCACTCCCAGAATGTTAGGTCCACAAGAACAAAAACCTTTCTGACTTATTCACTACTCAGTCCCTAGAACCTAAAAAGCCATTGGTAGGCACATAGTAAGTGCTCAAAAATATTTACTGAAAAAATTAATATTTACCCTTTTACTGTCCTGTATCTTCAAATTTTTCTGAAATTTTCCAAGATGCTAATAAAATAGAGCATTTGAAATTCACAAACATTTCTGTATTGAAAATGAGGAAAAGCACTCAAAGGGAAAAAGATCTTGATTAAACCTAACACACGGAATATTGCTCAAACCAAGAAGACCTTCCCAACTGTCCTAATACCCATCACTCCAACCTCATGCCCCCCTCCTTAACTGGCACCCTCCCTACTCTGTACACTATAGTAACTCAAAGCTGCTCGTTTGTCCACGGATATGCATCAAGCTTTTTCTTGCATAATCGTCCACTTAATCTGGGATTCCCTTCCCCACTTTCTCATCCAGTCCTTGTCACCCCTAACAACTCGATACCTTCCAAGAAGTCCTCCTTTAATAGCCAGACTAGCGCATAACATCAGGCTGAAATATCTATTTGCACATCTCTATTCCAAATGGACTATAAGCTTTTCCAGGCCAAATTACACAGGTTGGGAAGATGTGTTAACCCATGCCTCCTTCTGACCAGACCCCAGCCATTCCCCAGCTGAGGATTCACCAAATGACGAAGACAGATGGGGGTTGGGGGGCTTAATAGGACCAAATGTGACACTATTACCACAATGCTTAAAAATAGAGTAAGAGTCATTTTCCGCCTTCCAACACTTGCCTCCACAATAAAGGACTCGAAGTGGGTAATCGGCATCTAACTTGGCACTGTTCCTTGGGTCTCCTTTGGAATCAGCTCCACTGGATTCAGAAATGTCAGCAGCCATTTCACAAACCTGTACACAAGTAAAGTAACACATTTTCACTACTGTGGACTAAGACCCCAGAAGAGCAGGAGTCAGGGGCTGTCTTGCTGCCTCTCACTAGAAATCCCCCCCACCCCAAAGCTGTTTCAATTCTCTGTTAAGTGAGGGATACAGGCTGCACTACATCCATAAGATATGAGCAACTGCAGTACATCATCTCCCTGGTCCTCAGGTCTGCAGGGAAGCAAGCAGCAAACGGACCATGGAGGATGGGAAAGAGCGGGGAACACTAGAAAAGGATGGGGTGGTGACCTCGCTAGACGCGGAGCAAAAGGTGCGAGGGTGATCCGGGAGGGATGCAAACTGCAGTGCAGAGAAAGGCTACAAAGCAGCTAGCGAAGAATGTCTGGAAAAGCCTAGCAAGAAGGGGTGGGTCACCGGAGGTGCCCAGAGTGCAGGGCGTGGGGGCAGCTAAACGGCAAGGGAGGGCCATGAAGAGTCGGGAAAGGGGATAGGACAGGACAGGGTCGCGCTGTCCAGAGCCCGAGGAGAAAGAGGAGAAAAGTGGGGGGAAAAGAACCAGGAAGGGGCAGAATGTAAGAGCACTGAGGGGGCAAGGGCCACCAGGTCTGAGGCGAAGGGGCGATCCCAAGAGACACCAGAAGGGGCCCATGTGGGCGGGGGTGTGGAGACGCCCGGCCCGGCCCCCTTCCGCCAGGCAGCACCTCAGCTTCCAGCACGCTCTCTACGAGCTTCTCGGAAACGGGAGAAGCACGAGGGGTCGTTACCCAGGCGGTCGCACAAGTCTCGCCGCCGCCGCTCCCAGCGCTATCGCCAGCTGAAGGGACACATGCAACTCCTTTTCCCCGGCCAGGGCCGCCCGAGAGCCCCTCTGCCAGCCGCGTTCCCGCGAGACGATGAGTCTTTATCGCGAGATTCAGGCTGCCGCTGGGTGGATGTCGCGAGAGGCCTGAAGACGCGGGCGGAGCGGAATTAGTGAGCATGCGCCCTCCGGCTCGGGGGCGGGGCCCAGTGCCGAGAGGCGGGGTAGCAGGCGGTGTGCTTAGGACGAGTCGTGGGAGATACCCGGGTGGAAGGGGTCGCGCCTGGACGTGCTCCTGAGTCAGAAATGACTCCCGATTAATGAGCCCGGGGAACATCGCCGCAGTGTCTGGGGTGCATCCTGGAGTCCTGACTAACCTCCAGCCTACTGGATAAGTCACTCCTCTGCGGGGAGAATGCGGCTGGACAGGGCACTTGGTTTCGTTTCAACACCATCCCCTAAATTGGAGGAATTCTTGTTGAAAAGATACTATCGACGCTATTTAAGTTTTCTTCATCGTCCGCAGTCTCACCAGCTTAACAACCGTTTTTATCACTTTCTTCGTGTTTACCTATCCTTATATGTGTTCTGACTTGGAATGACTATCCCATCGCAGACTTTCTCAGGAGCTGAACGCCTGGTGGATATAACCACATACGGGGTGTCCTGTTGCGCTTGGGCAAATCCCTTCATGTCCGCACTCAGCCTGAAACCCATCTGTGAGATGGGAGTGCTAACACTACAACGCTTGCAGAGATAGGAGGGGTAGGGCAATGATGACCCAACAAAGTGCTTTGCAGATGGTGAAGTTTGTTCTCTCCTATTTTGCTTAATCCTCCACTCACACCTACCTTATTCTCCTCCTTCCCTGCCAACTCCATTCACCATTGCTACTGCCACGCATTTAATTTTCTGTTTACAACTTATGTTGTGTGTGCACTCGGACATCTGGCACCATCTTTTCCACCAGTCGTGTGTATGTTCCACCTTGACGTCTTTCTTAGATTAAAGAGGAGTTCCCCTCCCCCACTCACAAAAGGGTCAATTCTACATGACACTTGTGAAAGAAGAAAAGATCTTGTTCCCACCAAAGCATGTTTGATTCCAATAATAATAGCTTCCCCGTATTGACACCCACCCACCCCCACTATGTGCCAGGAACCACCCATTTGGGGATAACGAGTCCGGGTGGATTCATTGCACAAAATTGTCTTAGATTCCTGTGCTAGGCACTGCGAATACCACATTGAACAAAAGAGCTAAATCCCTGTTCTCACTAAATTTATCAGTCTTAGACATGTTAGCTGATTTAATCCTTACGAAACCCCTGTGAAGTGGGTATTAATATTATTGTCCCTAATTTCCAGATGGTAAAATCAAGGCTCAAAGGTGGAAATGAATTAAGTTCACATATGCTTAAGATCACACACAACAAATAGCATATTTTATTGATCTTAAGATGCACTCTGGTGTTCGCAGCCGCCGTCACTTTGTAACGCCAGCTCCGCCTCCAGCTCCCTGAATTCCAGCAGAAGCAGAAGGTGGGTACGAAAGGAGGTCTTTATACCATGGCGTGGACAGCACAGACTGCCCAAAAACCAACCCAGGTAAACCACCCAGGAAGTAACTGGCTACAAAAGCCGCTGGCAGGAGCGCGCCCTCTGCTGGAGGGGCGAAGAACCCTCAGCGCTACAGGCTGGTACCCTGGCACTCTGTGAAATCAGACATTATCAGAAGTCCCCTGAACTTCTGATTGGCAAGCTTCCTTTCCAGTGTCTGGTGCGAGAAATTTGCTCAGCACTTCAAAACAGACCTGCGCTTCCAGAGCACCGCTATTGGTGCTTTGCAGGAGGCAAACACCTGGTTGGCCTTTTCCGAAGACACCAATCTGTGTGCTATCCATGCCAAGCATGTAACCATTATGCCAAAAGACATCCAGCTAGTTTCAGCAGTTTAACTTTTACAAATAAACCTGTTAAATTTTTCTGGACAATGCCAGCATTTGGACTTTTTTTTAAAAAAAGTAAGTTTCTTATTGACGGCAACTAAATGGTGTTTGTAGAATTTTTATCATACAGTAGATTCCATCCATTCACTATACTTTTCTAACTGCGTGGTCCTCCATGCAAGCACATGTTCTTAATGCTGTCTGTCTTCTGTGCTGCTCCTGTAAGTTTGCTATTAAAATACATTAAACCATGAAAAAAAGATGCACGTTTTTCACATTTCAACATCTCTCATATGGAGATGCATTGCAGTGAATGGAATGTTAGCATTGTCATCATAGTTTAGTTGGCAGCATTTTTCTTTCTCAGTGGTGCACAAAATAATGGTGCATCTTACAATCAATGGCAACTTAGATGTGATGAAATATGGACAGGTGACCGGTGCTGCATGATAGACCAATGTCTTCAGTTTCATTCCTCACCCTTTTCCTGCTCTACTTGGCATGGAAGAGGGTGCTGCTCCTGTAGGCTGTTGGCTCCAGCTCCTTGTTCCCTGGCTTCCAGCTAGACCAGCCAGTGAGAGATGGTCATGCCATCCACTCGCATCACCCCTTGAGCAGCATCTCTGGCGGTAGCTGGTTCTTCCTCTGCATTGTTAGGGGATCCCAGCCCCTGGACTCCTATAACATACGACCCTGCCTGGATGTGCTCTCCAGCCTGCAGGTGGTGACGGCTTCCTGCTCTACTTTGTCTCGCAGTTCCATTCCACACGTAAGCAATTCCCTGAATTAATTTCTTCTTTGCTTTACATACTTATATGGGGTTCTTTTTTCTGGGTGAATTCTGTCTAACACAGTTGGCATTTAAACCTAGACCTGTACTTCCTGTCACACCCACAGTCTTTCAGCTTTTAGTTACTAAAATATGGAATGATATAACAAATAAAGAAAAATCCCAGTGTTTTCTCACCAGGAAGCCACAGACTGTTTGAGAGGCAGTGGAGTTATTGCAAAGGATATGGGAATCCACCTGTGCACCAAGCATTGTCAGTAAATTGATTAAATATCTTTTAGACATAAGTATTCCTATTTTCTAGTGTACATCACAGGTTTGTTCCAACGAAAGTCCAAAAGTTGAATCTGACTGGCCTGGTTCAAGTTATATCCATTCCTAAATCAATCATCATCACTAATCAAATCCCAAATCAAGTGTCTGTCTTTGGAGCTGCGTCTGGAGAATGAAAAGAGGGCACATCCCAAAAGAAAACTGAGTCACTATTACAAGATGGAGTGACGCTAAGGTATGAAAACAACAGATATCCACTACAGGCAGTCTCATACTCGCACACGCTAGATACTATTAAATAATCTGGCACCAGTAACGCATCAAGTGTCTAGATGAGGCAGACTTCCTTACTAACAGAATCCCATTTTATTGGAGATAGTGTGTCTAGCTAAAGACAGTCAATGTCCCAGCCTCCCTTGGGGGCTATGGGACACAGTCTGCACAATGAAACGTAGGTGTTGTAGAAGTCCCTAAGGAGTGCAGGGAGGTTCTGGCAGGAGGCACTGTGAAAGATTTCGAAACGGGCAAAAAGGAATCCTGGGAATCCTGTCCGGCACACCCTTGGGTGCCATCTCCATCCTTCACTGTTAAGCTATTGTACGATTTCATAAGTTGTAGAAACCTGATAGTAATGCACACAGTCTTGTCTCTAGAAATGCAAATGAATTTCATCTGGAAGAGCTGCACTTGATTAATTCTCTGTTGATATTGACTTGTTTTCCATCTATTTGGAAATTCATCTCAGTAACCCTGATTGCCTATGTAGGCATGCATGTAAGTATGATTGTGTATGTGTGTTTTTAAAAATTCTTCTTTGAACTGGTTTTGACATCTTACCGACCCCCTTATTAATTAATGAGTGAAATAAAATCTTGGCTGGGTATGTTTGGTAACACCTGTAATCCCAGCACTTTGGGAGGCTGAGGCTGGAGAATCACTTGAGGCCAGGAGTTTGAGACCAGCCTGGGCAACATAGTGAGACCCCATCTCTACAAAAAAGTTTAAAAATTACCTGGGTGTGGTGGTGCATACCTGTAGTCCCAGCTACTTGGGAGGCTGGGGTGGGAGGCTGAGGCAGTAGGATTGTTTGAGCCCAGGAGTTCAAGTTTGTAGTGAGTTATGATCACACCACTGTACTCCAGTCTGGGCGGCAGAGCAAGACCCCTGTCTCTAAAAAAAAAAAACAAAACAAAAAAACTACACAAGTTACATGTTTATTTTATAATTGAATAAGAGTCATGCTTTTATCCTTTTAAAAATGTATCATTTTGCACTTCCCAAATAAAAAAGCAAGGACTTACATAAAAAGCCTTGACCTTTCTCCCTTCTTTGTGGCTAGACTGTGAACATAATAAGGCAGGAGGTACCACAGCCATCTTGCAGCCGTGTCGGGCAAGCCTGAGAATGAAGGTCTGTATCCTGCATGCTCAGGACGACAGACTAGACACACAGAAGTAGCCTGCGTTCCTAATAGCATTGTTGAGTCACCATAGCATCTCTTGACTTTCTCTGTTCTGGGTGCCTATTGTGAAAAACAGGTGCTCCCCTATCTCTTGAAACCAATGTAGCAAGCCTTTCTATTGTGCTACAGAATGCATTCCTGGCTGATATTATAAGGAAGTTGGGTATTTCCTTTAACACGAGAGGGAAACCCGTGGGCAAGCAAAGCATGCCTGAAGTCAGGAGACGAAGGTGAGACCAGGCTAAAGGATGATGGGGAAGTGATGTTGCAAGACTGGCCATTCAGACCAAGTGTGGAACAAGGGGCAATTTTGACACTCACTTTCTGAGAAGTCTTCTAGTGAAGAAAACAAAAGGGTTTGCCCTGGGCTACCTGAATTAGAAGTGACTTCTTGAACATGTGATGTCTTATCATAACATAGTCTAGATTGTCAAGAAATCATGGGTTTGATTTTTCCACTCTTGGGGCTGGATTGGTCCTGAGCCAGACATTTTCTTTCATCTGGTTCTTTCTGGGCATTTTCAAGATGGTCACTTGGGGTGAAGTGGATATTTGTTGATTGCCTTTCTAGCATCTACTCTCAATAACAGATCCATTTTGGTTCTGTTCACCTCCCTCACACTCTACCCATGTGGGCTTGTTGGGCCTCCACCACTCCCTTCCGGAGGTGGAACATGTGACCCAGTCTAAGCCAATCAGCACATCGTGTTCTGCTGGTAACAGTGACTGGTTCAAGGGTAGATCAACCTGAGTGAATCCCAGCAGATTTTTGAGAGAGGTCTGAAAAAGAGACTCTCTCTTTCCTGCTGGATGTGAGTCTCAGAGGATGCACAGTAGAGTGCCCAGCAGCCATCTTGCCACCATGTGGCCTGAGGACAAAGTCAATATGGAAGGGAGCAGACCTGAGAGATGAAGAACACCTGACCCTGGATGCAGCCACACCTGAAAGTGGCTCTAACCCATGGCCTTTCAGTTATGAGAGTCAACAAGTTCTCATTTTTGCTTAAGCCAGTTTGAATTAGAGTGTTTTTTCCTCAAATTAGTCCTGATGGACACATAGGATTAGGACTAGGGCAGCCCCCCCATGAAAAAAAGACCCAGCCTTTCCCAGGGTTTATTAAGACTTGTTCTAGCCCAATGTTTCTGAACATTTTCCCCCCACTATGACACACAATGGATGCTATGCCCTTGCAGAGCACAATCTCATAAACAAATTGACATTTTTATGAAATTCTAAAATAGTCACAGGAATGTAAAGCTAGAATAATATGTAATTTTCAGATTTTACGATTTTGTAATTTGTAATTTTCACAACTACTCACAATACATCTGTAAGGTAGCTCACTATGAAGTATATGATGTCACTTGTTTCCTTTCTTTCCTACTCAAGAAGGCAGTTTGGGTTACTAAGAACAAGGCTCAGCCCAAAGAGAGCCATCATGGGGCTAATGTTCAATCTATCTAATTTGTTTAAGTAGTTAAAATTTCAGAGTCTAGTACTTTAATATTAGCAATAAATTTCCAGCCACAAGCCACACATACAACTGAATTCAACGCGCCAAAGCACTGTTGAACTCAATCCCCACGAATAAGAACTGCTAAGCGAACTGGGCTCAGTTTATTCTCAGGCTGTCTGAATTTACCTTCCAAACTGATAAAGTTTTCATCAGTTAGCTCTAGTTTCGACTGAAAACATTTATTCTTTTTCTGAAAAGAGAGTTTTTATGTGTCACCTTTCTCCCTTATAAATTTCCTTCAAGAATTGCTGTCTCAGCAAGATGATACCTTCTCCTTGGGTCTCTGATGTTCGATGTGGTTTAAAATTCTTTTTCATGAAAAAATTTTAAGAGTGATCTCAGTTTCAGGAATAGCTGAGTCCTACAGATAAGTAACATATTTGAGAATTCAAGAACATATTCAAGGACATGTTGCGGCCTTCGAGAATCTCTCAGAGAATTATAAAGCAAATTTGAAAAGCGAATGTTTGATGACTTTGGGTAACTATGTGGAAGTTACTTTGTTCTGTTCTAGTAGCTTTTCTGTAAATTTGAAATTATTTCAAATTTATAAGTTTTTTTTTTTGAAGGAAACGATCTCTTTTCATCTCTTGGCTCCTTCCCTATGCTTTCTTCATAGTCCCTAGATATTTAGGTTATTTTCTACTAGCTTAGCAATCCCAGATAAAGCGAGATGATTTTTCCAATGGTTCTAGCGACCCAGATTACTGTCTCATTAGCCTTTTAAGTCTTGTGCCCATCCCTGAGCCAATCACAGTGGCCGCAGGATGGAATGATTTTATTGGCCAGATCTGGTCACATGCCCATTCCTAGAGCCAAGACAGGGAACCGTATCCTCCCAAACCTCACAGAGGGTGAGGGAGGGAGGGATGAGTTGCCAAGGGAAAATCAAGGTGCTACTGCCACAAGGAGGGATGCGGGGATGCTGGGAAGACAACATATAAATATGCCGTACGTTGAGCTCCTCTTGATCCCAGAAGCCCCGCTCAAAACGAGAAGGGTCAGGGGATGAGACCGGTGGGGAAGAAGCAGGCATGACAGAGGGTAATGAAAACCTGTTCTGCTTCTCCAAAAATTAAATGCTTCATAAGGTCATTTGCTCTCCTTGCAGCACAGGACTGACAAGGGACACAACCAGTTCTGCCACAAGAGGCCATAAATATTCAATGTAGGGGAGGATTAATTTTAAAAGATGATACAGTGTTGTCAGGATGAGATGGGCACTTTGTTAAGTCAGGCAGTAAAACCCATCTTTGCTTAGTAAAACCGAGAGCCCCCTCATATGAGAAGCCCAAAGCCCCTCGACACTCTGAGAGTCTTACCACAATAGATCTTGGTCTGTCTTTTATTATGAAAATAGCACATGCTTCTTGCAAAAATTTCAAACAATACAGAAGTGTATACAAGAGAAGATGAAACTTTCTCCCTCTCCAGAGTGCTGTTAAGAGTGTGCCGCATTATAGTGATAATACTAATAGTAATAGTAGCTAAAACTTATTTAGCACCTACTCTGTGTTGTACACTGTTATGAGCGCTTTACACAGATTAACTCATCTGCCTTCGCATTAGAATGATGTCAGTAACATCGTTCCCATCTGATACACAGGGAAATGGGGAAAAGGCCTACGTAAGATCTCACAGCCAGCAAGTGAGAGAATTAACTTGAAATCCAGGCAGCCTAACTCCAGAGCACATATTCTTATATTTCAGATTTTAAATTGCAATACATATCTATAATTATTTAATTGGCATGCAATTTACCTAACAGAAAATTAACCGTTCAAAATGAACAATTCATTCAAACTGAGAAAGCTGCTGAAAGAGAAAAATAAAACAAAATAAAATGAATAATTCAGTGGCATTTAGTACATCCACCATGGTGTACAAACACTACCTCTATCTAGTTCCAAAATATTTCCATCACCCCCAAAAGAAACCCATTAAGCAGTCACTCCTCATTCTCCCCTGGCAAACACTCATCTGCATTCTTGCCTCTGTGATTTATCTATTCTGGGTATTTCGTATAAATGGAATCAACACTATGTGACCCTTTTTGTCTGGCTTCTTTCACTTAGAATGATGATTTCGAGGTTTGTACACTTTGTAGCATGAATCAGTACTTCAGCCCTTTTAACGGCTGAATCATATCCCATTGCACGTATATAGTACAATTTCTTCATCCATTCATCCATTGGTGACCATTTGGGTTGTTTCCACCTGTATTAGTCAGGGTTCTACGGAGAAAAAAACCCAACAGAATGTGCGTATAGAGATAGAAATTTATTTTGAGGAATTTCTCACACGATTGTGGAGGCCGGCAAATCCAGAATCCGCAGGGTGGGCAGAAGGTTGGAGACCCGGGGAAGGGCTGATGTTGCAGTTCATGTCTTCAGGCTGTCTCCTGGCAGAAGCCCTTCTTGCTTGGGGGAGACCAGGCTTTGTTCTACGGAGGCCTTCGACTGATTGGATGAGGCCCACCCACACTATGGAGAGCAGTCTACTCCACATCCACAAATTTAAATGTCAATCTCATCCAAAAAACACCCGTCTCACAGAAACATCCAGGATATTGTTTGACCAAAGGTCTGGGCACCAAGGCCCATCACACCACCTTTGGCAATTGTGAATAGTGCTGCTACGAACATTCGAGCACAAGTATTTGTTTCAGTCTCTGTTTCCAATTCTCTGGGATATACTCAGGAGCAGAATCGCTAACTCATATGACATTCCTATGTTGAACTTTTTGAGGAACTGCCAAAGTGTTTCCCATAGCAAATGAACCGTTTATATTCCCACCAGTGATGGAGAAGGAAATATATATTTCAATTTACTAAAATTGGGTTATACTACACAAATTGCAATGTGGTTGTTTTTTTCCACTTACCAATGTATCTTGGACATCTTTCTGGGTTAACTCTGCATCTTATAGCAGAAATGCTTAGAACAGGGCCTGGTCCAAAGGGAGTATTATACAAGTGAATGCTATTCTACTTTTTAAAGATTGTATATGTTATTTAACAAGTATAAGTATTTTACTAAATGAAGTCATTGTGATTTATTTATCTCAGTCCCCACTGGTAAATATTTAAGTTGCTCTCACTTTAATTTTTTTTAATGCTATTACAAGCTTTTTCTTTTTTTAATAGAGATGGGGTCTTGCTATGTTGCCCAGACCATACTCAAACTCGCGGGCTCAAGTGATCCTCCCACCTCAGCCTCCTGAGTAGCTGGGACCACAGGCATGTACCACTGCATAGCCCTTATTTAACTTTTTTTTTTTGAGACAGGGTCACTCTCTGTTGCCTGGGCTAGAGGGCAGTGGCATCACCATGGCTTACAGCAACCTCAAATTCCTGGGCTCAAGCGATCCTCCTGCCTCAGTCTCCCGAGTAGCTGGGACTACAGGCACGCGCCACCAGGCCCGGCTAATTTTTTTTCTACGTTTTTGTAGAGACAGGATCTAGCTATATTGCTCAGGCTGGTCTCAAACTTCTGGCCTCAAGTGATCCTCCTGCCTTTGCCTCCCAGAGTGTTAGGATTACACTTGTGAGCCACTGTGCCTGGCCTATTTAAGTTTACATTATGGAAAATATATACAAGTAGAGAGAAAAGGACAATGAATGTCCATGTTCCTGTCATCCAGCTACAATGATCAAAAACTTGTAACCTCTCTTGTACTATTTATACTTCTCTCCCCTGCCAGACTACTTTGAAGCAAGTCCCAAATATTATGTAATTCCATCTACTCATATTCAGTGGTTATTTCTAAAACATAAGAACTCTTTCTATAAACATAACCAAAATCTCATTATCACACCTAACATAATTAGCAATAATTTCTTAATATCCTCAATTAGCCAGTGTTCAGATTTCCTGAAATACCTCGGACATTTTACCAGTTGGAGTTGCTTGACTCAGAGTACAAACACTTGGTTGATATATCTCTTAAATCTCTTTGATTTCTATAGTTCCCCCCTTTCTAATTTTTCTTGCACTTTATACGTAGAAGAAACCATTGTTTGCAATTTTAAAACTCGTTTTGAAATGGCAGGAAGTTCCTCATCAAAGCCCGTGTCAGGTCAGTGCGACACCCGGGTGACACTGTGAAGCAATCCCCATCTCTCCCCTTTAACCTTTAGGCCCAGCCTTCTCCTGGGCTGCAGCCCCTCCAGGAAGAAACAAACAAACAAAAAAATATGACGAATCAGTTAAACCTTAAATTTGGTCAGAAATTCCTCCACCCTTCCACAAAAGGCATGTTGAAATATTTGGCCAGAGAGGAACTCTAGGACTCAACGGCTGACGTTGCAAGATCACTGTAAGGCCAGGTGCAGTGGCTCGCACCTGTCGTCCTATCATTTTGGGAGGCCGAGGCAGGAGGTTCACTTGAGGCCAGGAGTTCGAGACCAGCCTGAGCAAGAGCAAGACCCTATCTCTACAAAAAATAGAAAAATTAGCTGGGTATGGTGGTGCATCTGTGGCCCGAGCTACTGGGGAGGCTGAGGCAGGAGGATCACTTGAGCCCACACGTTTGAGGTTGCTGTGAGCTGTGATGGTGCCACTGTACTCTAGCCTAGGCAACAGAGAGTGACCCTGTCTAAAAAAAAAAAAAAAAAAAGAAAGAAAGAAAGGAAAAGAAAAAGAAAGAAAGAAAGGAAGGAAGGAAGGTCACTGCAGAGCATTGAGTGGTGCCCCCCCAGCAAGACATTTGTTTGTGTCTTGGCCCCCAGAAACTGTGACGTGAGTATGACCTTATCTGGGAAAAGAGTATTTGCAGATGCGATTAAATTAAGGATCCGTAGACGAGATCATTCTGGATTATCTGGGCCCTAAATCCAATGACGAGTGTCCTTGTAAGAGACACACGGAGGAGAAGGCCAGGTGGCCGTGGAGACAGAGACTGGGGGGATGCAGCCGCAAGCCAAGGAAAGAGACAAAGAAGAGAGTCTTCCCTGGAGCCACTGGAGAGAGCCCGGTCGGGCCGACAGCTTGACTTCGGACTGCCGGCCTCCAAATTGCGAGAGAATAATTTAAGCCATCACGTTTGTGGCAATTTCAGGAAGCTCGTACAGTCACACACTCAGGCCCCTGGACGGGGAAAGAGTTTTAAGGAAACAGAGCCCCTGAATTCCTACCAATAGACAGTTTCTCCTCCCACCTCCTGTTGGGTGGCCCCCGCGGGACTATTCACTTCCTGCTCTTGTCACGTTTAAAGGGAAATACTGTCTTATAAAGCATCAGAGTAGGTGGCCCAAGGGGGCCCAAGAGCCCCAAGCTGGTGCCAGATGGGCCCGGCAGGTGTGTCCCCAAGGTCTTTCAACCGCCCTTCCTGTTCAGTAGCGTCTCCTCACAGCCAGGAGAAGTAAACCGCAGCGGCCCAGACGATTTGTTGACTAGTGCATTTATTAATTCAAGACTGACTTACTGAATGTCCCCTTGATGCCAGGCGTCGGGCTACGTGCTGGAGAGACACGTGTAGATCATTACACGACTGCGTGGTATGCGTTTCACTGGCAGAGATGGCACAGAGGAGACGGCCTGACCCAGACTAGAGAGGAAGAGACGCTGGAGGCTTGGAGGTTGGGGGGTAGCCACAAATCGCATGTGGCTTTTAAATTTTAAATTAATTAAAATTAAATAATACTAAAAACTCACTTCCTATCACCCCATTTCAAGAGCTCAATAGCTACATATATACAGTATTACAGAACATTTCCATCATTATAGAAAGTTCTGGCCAGGCACGGTGGCTCATGTCCATCATCCCAGCACTTACGAAGCAGAGGCAAGAAGATTGCTTGAGGCCGGGAGTTTGAGACCAGCCTGGGCAACGTCGAACTCCTGGGCTCAAGCAATCCTCCCTCCTCGGCCTCCTGGAGTGCTAGGATTACAGGCGTGAGCCACCGCGCCCTGCCTCATCTTCCAGACTAAAACTCTGTCCTCATGAAACACTCACTCCCCATCCACCTCTCTTCCCAGCCCCTGGTAACCATTCTACTTTCTGTCTCTAAGAATTTGACTCCTAGGTACTCCAAATAGCTTTGTTTTTTTGGGACCAACTAATTTTACTTAGTATAATGTCTTCAAGGTTCATTCATGTTGTAGCATGTGTCCTTTCTTTCTAAGGCTGAATAATATTCCACTGTGTGTCTATACCACATTCTGTTTATCCACTCACCAACTGGTGGACACTGAGGTTGCTTCCACCTTTTGGCTATTGTGAATGACGCTGCTATGAACACGGGTGTACAAATACCTGCTGGGAGTCCCTGCTTTCAATACTTTCGGCCATATACCCAGAAATGGAATTGCTGGATCATATGATAATTCTATGTGGAATCTTTTTTAGGAACTGCCAGACTGTTCCGCAGTGGGTGTCCCACTTTGCATTCCTACCAACAACGCACAGGGTTCCAATTTCTCCACAGTCTTGCCAACACTTGCTATTTTCTTTTGGATTTGTTTTTGTCTTTTATAATAGCCATCCTAATGTGTGTGAAGTGGTATCCTGTGCTTTTGATTTGGATTTCCCTAGTGATTAGTAATATTGACTTTCGTAATGGCAAATGTGCTTATTAGTCATTTGCATATCTTCTTTGGAGAAATGCCTATTCAAGTCTTTTGCCCATTTTTTAATTGGGTTGGTTTTTTGTTGTTGTTGTTGTTCTTGAGTTGTAGGAACTCTTTATATAGCCTAAATATTATCACATATATATGGTTTACAAATATATTCTCCCATTCCGTGGGTTGCCTTTTCACCCTTTGGATAGCGAGTATCCTTTGATGCACAAAAGTTTTTAATTTTGATGAAGTCTAATTTATCTGTTTTTTTTCTTTTGTGCTTTTGGCATCATATCCAAGTAATCGTTGGCAAATTCAACATCCTGAAGCTTTTCCCCTATGTTTTCTTCTAAGAGTTTTATAGTTTTAGCTCTTACATTTAGGTCTTGGGTCTTTTTTGAGTTGATGTGTGGATAGATTTTAATCTGATGCACAAAGAACTAGGGCAGCAAAGCCTGGCCCTGAGTATGTGGTACACTGAGAGAGAGATGCCCTCTTCCTGAAGCCTCTCGGGTAGAATAAGATCAGATTGTACATGAAAAACCAGTAGACTTCAGAGAAAATCAAACCAATCTTTTCTTCCTTAATCCCCTGCCTTCCAGGTAATTCCGCAGTCAAATGAAAGAGAGAGAGGAAGATGATTCGACAAGACACAAGATGTAGCAAAGAAAGGCAGGTGTTCGTCATAGGGAGAAAAGGGAAGTACTTGTGTTTACACGAATCCTGCCAGTGTCTGACAATATAGAAGGAAGAATATTTTCCATCTGCTGAAAAATCCAGCTTGAGCATGTGAAGATATTCGGAGTTACCCCTCTGGCCTCATGTTGGGGTGTCTTAGCCTCTGTTAGTTAACGCTTTCTCGCAGAATCACAAAGGCCCACAGAATGAAAGCGGTTGCTACGAGTGCTCGTGAAAAGTAGGAGTTAACCATCTGGATCCTTATTCTATGCCTCTCTCGCCAAGAATACAGACTTTGTCTTCAAGGACCTCCTAGATTGTTGGGGTAACTAGAAGTAGATGTTTGATGCACACATTTATTTGTTAGAAGTTATGAGACTAGCAATTAGGGAGTGAGGCAGAAAGTGGCAGGAACACGACATTGCAAAGGGAGGTTGGGAACCACCTGTGAAGGACCTTGTATGTCAGTCCAAGGAATGTGAGCTTTAACCTAGAGCAGAGGTGACAAACTCAAAATCCCACAGAGACCATGTATGTCAATAAGGAAAGCTGACCAGAGGTGAGGTAGTAGGGAATGGTGGGGACTGTGGCAAAGTGCAGAACTCGTGCTCTGTCTAAAGGGGCAGCTACTCTTAGCTCCAGCTGATGGTGACCACATGGGATTATTGGTCCAATGTGGTCCAATACATCTTCCAGTTTTCTAAGAAAAGACAGAAATCCAGGACGGCCCCAGGTTTTTAAAAACTTATAGGCCAAACCAAACTGATTTTTAAGATTGATATGGCCCACGGGCCATCGGTCTGCCACCTTGGCTGTTGAAAGGAGCTAGTGAAGGTGTTTAGGTGAAAAAAGGTGTACAATCCTATCTGTGCTTTAGAAAAATCAAATTGCTGTGTGGGAGATGAATTGCAGGGAATAGACTAGATGAAGGAAAACCAGTGAGGAACCTGTTTCAGCAGTCCAGGTGCGAGGTGACAGTGGTCTGTGCTAGGACGGGGCAGCGGGGAATGTTGGACTGACTTGGAGTCCAGCATTCAGAGAGAAGAATTTAGCTTTCATGCACATCTGGAAGGCAAATGCACTCTTTCAATGCGCCCTTCCCACACCCCCCCCCTTTCCTAAACTGGGAGCTGAAAGGCACAGGCCGGATAGATAATCCTTAAAGCCAAAGGGCAAGGAATTTCAGCAAAGACTTCAGTTCTTCATGCAGTCTAATTTTACTCGCGATTATTTTAGAGATAGACTCCTTAACCGACTCCTCCAATCCTCATCCGCACCCATGGGATAATTTTAATTTATGGGCTCAGCACGAAATTCAAATTAAAAACATGTATATCACGGTGTTGAGCTCTTTCGAGCAGCCAATGGGAAACGCAGGGCCAACTCCTCCGCAAGAGCGCTGGGCTCTGCTTCCCAGCAGAGAGGGGACCTGGCTCCCAAAGAGGCCGTTTCATGGAGACAGACACGTGAGAGGTGGGCTTCAGATCCATGTCACGGTCTTGCTGGTTGTGCAGCCAGTCCCCAGGGTCCTCGGAAGCAGGCAGAGGGTAAGGAAGGGGAGTGCACGGGAGGAAGGGCGACTTCCTTCCAAGAATGTTTCTGGCACCCAGCAAGTGTCGTGCTAGCACTTTTTTTCTCTGCAGACCCTTCCAGTTTTTGAGGGCTGTACTTTTGGGTGTGGGCACAGGAGATGGCTCTGAGACGCTGCAGAGCAAAGCCTCCCCTTTTTGGCACCGCGCGGGAGCGGGCGCCCCGTGGGATGAGGGAGAGGACGGGGCAGTCAGGCAAAGGTTAGGGGAGGGAAGCAGAGGCCAAGGCCCAGAACGGCTCCAGGAAATGTTTGTATTTCTCCACCAGGAGGGAGGACAAACACGCTTTTTTCATGCCTTCTGGGCAGCTTTGCACGGTCTCCAGCACAGACTGAGTCCGAGGAGGAAAGAGCAAAGCTGAAAATAACAACTATCCTGGGGCTGGACCCAGCAACTCCTGTATAGCATGAATCTCATCAGACCCACCGGCTGCCTCCCAGAAATGACCACTTTCGTGCAACTGCATGCCTTTCCCAGCCTCGCCCGGCGACAGGCTTTGCCTCTCGGGGAGACAGGCGGCTTGTGACCTGGGCTCCAGGAAAGGACCTCACTGGGACTCTTGTTTCCTGGCTGGAGTTTCTCTTCTCGGTGCGCTGGCAGCATCCACTGACACGGGCGGGCCCTGCATCCTGGGTGATGCGGTTGGACACGCAGCAGCTGGGTGAGTGGTAGTGGTCAGATAAGCATCTGTGCCTTTGTGGGGACTCCGGGGCTGCTAGGCACCCAGGACACTTGTCCTCTCTCTGCCATGTACAACAGGTCATGCTGCCTCATTGAGGGGGACCCCATCTCCCACGTGATGCCGCCACTGCTCATTCTGGCCTTCGTGCTGGGCGCCCTGGGCAACGGGCTGGCCCTGTGTGGCTTTTGCTTTCACATGAAGACCTGGAAGCCGAGCACAATCTACCTTTTCAACTTGGCCGTAGCCGATTTCCTCCTCGTAGTCTGCCTGCCCTTTCGGACGGACTACTATCGCAGACGGCGACACTGGGCGTTTGAGGATATTCCCTGCCGGGTGGTGCTGTTCATGATGGCCATGAACAGGGCTGGGAGCATCGTCTTCCTCACGGTGGTGGCTGTGGACAGGTATTTCAAGGTGGTGCACCCCCACCACATGGTGAACGCCATCTCCAACCGCACGGCGGCCAGCATCGTCTGTGTCCTTTGGACCATAGTCATCCTGGGGACTCTACATCTTTTGATGGAGAACCACCTGTGTGTGCAAGAGAAGGCGGTGTCTTGTGAGAGCTTCATTATGGAGTCTGCCAATGGCTGGCATGACATTATGTTCCAGCTGGAGTTCTTTTTGCCTCTTGGCATCATCTTGTTTTGCTCCTTCAAGATTGTCTGGAGCCTGAAGCAGAGGCAGCAGCTGGCCAGACAGAGTCAGATGAAGAAGGCCATCCGGTTCATCATGGTGGTGGCTGTTGTGTTCGTCACGGGCTACCTGCCCAGTGTGTCAGCCAGACTGTATTTCCTCTGGACAGTGCCCTGGAGTGCCTGTGACCCCTCCGTCCACCTAGCCCTACACGTCACCCTCAGTTTCACCTACATGAACAGCATGCTGGACCCCTTGGTGTATTACTTTTCAAGTCCCTCGTTCCCCAAATTCTACACCAAGCTCAAAATGCGCAATTTGAGACCCAGGCAGCCAGGAGACCCAAAGACACCAAGGGCGGAAGAGATGCCAATTTCAGACCTCTGTCGCAAGAGTTGCGTCAGCGTGGCAAGTAGTTTCCAAAGCCGGTCTGATGTTCAGTGGGATCTCCAAATGTGTTGAATGGCACTAAGTCAACTGACCAACCACATCTAGGAGGACAGATTGGTGACTTTAGAATGAATTCATGCTAAGGGGTGGGGGGCGTTGGAAACGCCACCACCCTTTCTGTATCCTCATGCTGTTGGAAATGAAATGCACATGACTATACTTTTTGGAAGGTTCCAGTTGATTGAAGTGAGTTGGTTGACTTTATATGATCTGATTACAAGGGTAAGGCACCCTACGGGCTGTGGCGGGGGTTAGGAAGTGCACAGCCCCTGTGCACTTTGAAAGGCTGAGTAAGTGGGAATGAGTGTTTAAATGGGTCACATTCTCTTTCTGGCATGTGGGAAGCAGTTAATGAACTTAAAGAGCTATCAGTATTTCCTATCCTCTGACCTTAAAGCATTACTTCTCTTGCAAAACAGAAACTGGCTAAGTTAATACTTTTATTTCAGGCTGAGTGAGGCTCTCTTGACTGGGCTGCCTTGGTTCTGATGGTTTCATCCTCACAGGGACCCCTGTATACATTTCTTTGTCATTGTTTTGACTTCCCGGCAGCCCAAGAACAACAGCCAAACAGTCTGCTCTGACTTTCTTCAAGCTCCACATTTTTCTGCAAATCTTTGCTTTTCTAAGAAGGTGCTGAGAGATATGTTTACCTGCCCTGGTTTCTCCAGTGGGATGTGCTGAGTCCAGCATAATTGCTTTTGACTGCTAGTTATGTGACCGTGAATTGAAATTATTCATTCATTTATCTCCAAGTGTGTACTGCATTCATATCTGGTGGCAGGCACAATGCCTGTGTCCTTTTTACCGGGAGGGTCATTAATCAACTCTCATGTGACAGCAAAGTTTTTCAGGTGGCAAACAGAGAAGTTAAGGACTTTCATCCTTTCATGGAATATAGTTTCTAGACCTGTTCTGTGCAAACATCAGGGTTATCCTCTTATTGCAAGACTGCTTTATGCACGAGTTTCCCAGATATGTCCCTGGAGCCCTGAAAACTAGATGACTTTATGAAATGACAGGCTACCCCTGAATTTCCAAGCCAACCTTAGTTCCCGTCTCAAGCTACGAAGTGGTGAAAGAACTCGACTCCTTTGTCTACACGCTCTCAAAATTCCCAGGGCCCTCCCCCCCACCGTTAGGACCTGGCCATCTTCTAGTCTTCGGCCCCAAAACACCTGTGTTGGCTGTCTCTATTATTTTTTTTTTCAGAGGCACTGAACGGCCCAGTGACAAAATGTACAGCCCAGAGTCAGATAAACCTTAAGTTTGAATCCCAGCTCTGCCACTTACCAGATGTGTGACCTCTGGGCAGATCTTATGTAACCACTGTCAGCTTCAACCTCCTCATCTGTCAAACAGGGGCAACATCAACGCTGACTTCGAAGGGTCATTGGGTGGAGTCAGTGAATGCACAACCCTGAAGTGAAAGGAAGGACTTTGTTCACTGTCATAATGTCCCGGGTACCTAGAAGAGCACCTGCACGTAGTAGGTGCTTAATAAATATTTGTTGACTGAATGAATGAATAAGTGATGTAAAGCATTATGCCCTGTGCCTGGCAGTAAATGCTCAATATTATGACTTATTATATTAACATGTCTTACACATACAAAAACTGAGGCACAGAAGCGATTTCCTTTGGGGTTCAGAGCCCCTAAGTAGCTGCTCCATCACCACGCCTGCATTCCCCTTCTCCCCAGCTCCCTGGCAGGAGTGAAAGCAAAGAGTGTAATCAGCACCAAAGAACCATGTCTCCTCCCAATAGAAATCTGTGAAAACTCACACTTCTGCTTTTAATTCTATTCTTAGTTATAATTCTTTCCTGGGCTGTTCCTTTCTTGCTTCATTGTAATAAAAATGGATTCTGAAAGAAAGTCTGTGTCCTGTGTGTGACTCTAGGTTAAAAGACTCCTAGGACTTTGCCCTCCAGGGAAAAAGGCTCTGCTATCCCGAGGCACATGGCAGGGAGGTAAACAGAGGTTCTCACTAAAAAAATGGCAAGAACAAACAAAAAGAAAGAAAAATCAAACCAGGCTGGGCGCAGTGGCTCACACCTGTAATCCCGGCACTTTGAGAGGCTGAGGCGGGAGGATCGCTTGAGGTCAGGAGTTTGAGACCAGCCTGAGCAAGAGCGAGACCCCCATCTTTACAAAAAATGAAAAAATTAGCCAGGCGTGGCGATGTGCACCTATAGTCCCAGCTACTTGGGAGGCTGAGGAAGGAGGATCACTTGAGCCCAGGAGCTTGAGGCTGCAGTGAACTATGATGACAACACCGCGCTCTACCTGGGGTGACAGAGCAAGACCCTGTTTCAAAAAACAAAAAGAAAAGAACAGAAAAATCAAAGCAAACCTTGAACCAACTCTTTTTTTTTTTTTTTTTTTTTTTAAGACACGGGGTTTCACTCTGTGGCCCAGGCTGGAGTCTGCCTCCCGAGTAGCTGGGACTACAGGTGCGAAAGATGGGGTCTCACTTGCTACGTTGCCCAGGCTGGTCTCAAACTCCTGGGTTCAAGCGATCCTCCCGCCTCGGCCTCCCAGAGTGCTGGGATTACAGGCGTGAGCCACTGCGTCTGGCTCCAAACCCAGACTTGATTCTACATTTGCTTCCCCTTTTAAGTTCGCAGAATGTGATGAAAAATAAGTCAAATCAAGAAGTTTCTTCAGAAATTGTAAGGAAGAGGAGAGTACCTTTGGTGACAAAGCTTTGTTTAAACTACCTGAAATGGGAAAACAGTCAATTTAGACGAAAATGTTTTCTCCTTTTAGGGTCTTTCAGGAAAAAATCACAGAAAAGCTAGAAGAGGTATTTGACCAGATAGTCTACAGGGATTATGTGGAAAAAACAAGAGGTACCTTTTATTGGTGCGGATGATAACACTCTTAAGTTTTGGTCTGTTCTGAGAATGGGCTTCCCTACACTTCGTCACGCTGAAATGTTAAGATGCTGTCTGAGCTCCCCAGGGTGCCGGGGCTGCTCAGAGGGGACAGAACCCTGGGCGCAAGGGGTTAAGCCAGTTGTTAAAAATTCTACAGCGAGGTGGGGACTTGGCCATTCTGTGATACGTGGTCTCCACTGGCGGCCTCGAGACACCATCATCAGAGCAAGCATGTAAAGGGCTCCCAGACCAGCTACATCCCTTGCAGGTCCTGGTGAAAAATGAAAATACAAGGTCTCTTGTTCAAAAACTATTAAGATGTTAAGACAGTAACAGCAGAGCATTAAACCAAGCACAGGGCCCTTCTGAGCTCGTTCATAAAGCCAGGGCTCTAAGAGAGAGAGAGAGAGAGACAGACAGACAGAGACAGAGAGATATGGAGTAGAATAAACACAGGGGCTCACACATAGGGCCTAATCTATGTGCACACCCCAGTGTATCAGAATATGAAACGATATCGCCAGCAGAGGTCAATACTTTATCCCTTGTAAGGATTCATTCACTCATTCATTCCCTCTTTCGAGGAACATTAATTAAGCACCAGCTCTGTACCAGGCATAGGGGAAGAAACACAAATGAAAAACATAATCCCTGACCCCACAGGGTCCATTGAGCAACCAAGGGGTAAAAATAACATGGCAAATCCGGGTAACTGCGGTGAGAGTGGTGAAACAGGCTTCCACGGGAAAATCCAGGGGCCCTTCCTCCTGCATTAGGGGACGGGGACAGTCTTCTGAGAGTCAGTGGCTTGCAAACTTGGCCCTGCAGGATGCATAGGAAGCGGCCAGGAATCCGTGAGGAAGGCTATTCCAGGCAGAGCTGGAGAGGTGAGAAAGAGCAAACTAACTGTTTGGGAGGCACAGGAAGACAGTGGGGTAGCTGCAGCTGTGACCATCTGGAGAGAAGCGAAGTCCTGAGTTTGGCTGGGGAGCGAAGCGTCTGTTCACAACCCTTCGTGTGACAGAAGACTCATGAAAAGCCTTTAAGATTCCCTTATTTTAAAAAAAATGATGTTTCTTTATTTGTAGAAGGCATATTTTTTTTTTGTTTAAAATTCAAAGAATACACAGATACATAAAGTAAGGCGTAAACGTCTTCTTTTGGTTCCTCTTAATCCTATTTCCAGGAAATGAGAACTTTCAGCATTCGGGGTATATGTGCATTTTGCACACAGATAAAAGAGTGTTTTGCATTATTTTACAGAAGCAAGATCATACCCCATATATCCATGTCACTTTAGATCTAGATACTGTTTCGCAAAGTAGTTTCATCGTAAATAACTTCCCACATCACAACATAGAAATTGAGCTCATTCTTTTTAACTACATTTCATTGTATAAATCAGTGGTCCTCAACTTTTTTGGCACCAGGGACCAGTTTCATGGAAGACAATTTTTCCATGGGGCGGGTGGTAGCAGATCTCTGTGGTCTGGGGGTTGGGGACCACAGGTATAAATGAGCCATGTATAGTTTACTTAACCAGTGACCTTTTAATAGACATTTAAGCTGTTTTCAATTTTCTTCTATTGCAACCATGCTATGGTGAATAGTCTGAATGATGTGTCTTTGGGCACATGTTTCAGGGGTTGGGGGAGATTCTGGATGATTCTTAGACGTGGTGTTGTTGGGTCAAAAGTCAGCTGTGCTTTGGAGAGGTGTAGCACACAGGGCCTAAGAGTCTTGGAGCCAGACTGGGTTCAAACCCCATCTCTTTAGTAGCTATGTCACCCAAGGCAAGTTACTTAACACCTCAATGCTTCACTTTCCCTGTTTGTAAAATGAAAAACAAAGCGTCATCATGAACACTAAATGAGTTCAGATGTATAAAGCATCTAGAATAGTGCCTGACGTAGAGTAGGCACCATTTCTGTATTAGCTCTTGTTATAATCTTGACAGATACCACCAAACTGTCTAACAAAAAGGCCAAACCAACCTATACTCCCACCAAGAGTGTATGAAAAATTCTTCTGTTGCATACTCTCGCACACAAGATACTTTGTTTAATAAACATTTTTCTCCTTTAACAACAAAAAAAGAACTTCACCCCTTTAAAGTGATGAAGTCTAATTGTATCACTTTTATTCTTTTGCTGCATGTGCTGTTGGTGCTGTACCTAGGATAGACCTTGTCTAACCCCAGGTCATGAAGACTTGCTCTTATGCTTCTTCTAAGAGTTTGATCGTTTTAGCTCTTACGGTTAGGTCTGGGATGCATGTCGAGTTAATTTCTGTGTGCGGTGGAAGGAAGGGAGGCCGGTTCTTTTGCTTGTGGCGGTCTAGTTGTCCCAGCATCATTTATCAAAAAGACTATTCTTTCCCCATTGAACTGTCCTGGCGCCCTTGTTGAACATCAGCTGACCGCAAACGCAAGGGTTTATTTCCGCACTCTGAGCGCTGCTCCCTCGATCGATAACGTCTGTCCCTGTGCCAGAAGCTCACTGTCTGGATTACTGTAGCTTTTCAGGAAGTTTTTAAATTGGGAAGTGAGAGTTCTCCAACTTTGTTCTTCTTCTTTCAAGATTATTTGGTTATTCTGGTTTGTCCTTAGGTTTTTTTACATTAAATCCAATACCACATTTCAAAACCCTGAAATAATACTCTTCTCCTTTAAAAAAAAATATATATGTATGTATGCATATCTGCCAGCCAGTATACTTAGCTTCCTATCTCTCTACTCCCCAGCTTCTACCACATCATCTGCCTCATCAGGGGCCCCGGGGTCCCTTATTTCCTCCTAGCCAAGGGTCTTGACTCAACGTCATTGACACTCTGCAGAGGGGGGTCCCCCAAAGTGGCCCCGATGCACTCTGCTTCCTGGTGCTCCCACTGTTATGTGGCCCGTCCTAGTGGAATACGGACTGGCTGTGCAACGTGCTTTAACCAATTGCCTTGTGGGAGGTGACGTTCTGGGATTTCCAAGCCCAGGCATTAAGAAGTTCTGCTTGTGTGTTTTTGGAAGCCCTGAGTAGCCCACGTACAAAGTCTAGTCTATGCTGTGGAAAGAGCATGTGAAAAGGCTATTCGTAGACACCATTTAGGGAGGCCACATAGAGAGGCCTCTGAGGGAGGCCACATAGAGAGGCACAAAACTATACGGAGAGGGAGAGAAGCCCAGGTTCTATTGTCCTGCTTAAGCATCCACATGATGCTAGCCTAGCTGCCATGTGAGAGGCCCCAAATAAGAACCGCCCAGCTGAGCCCAGTCAACCCAGAAAACCACGAGAGATAATACAGTGATGGTTGTTTTAAGCCACTAAGTTTTGTGGCAATTTGTTACACAAATATAAATAACTAAAACAGAAATCACAGCTTAGTTCAAAGACACAAAAAAGTTAATTATTAACCTCTCTATGCCTCAGTTTTCCAATCTATAAAATGGGTATGATGATAACAATAGCACTTCTCTCACGGAGTTTTTTTGAGGATTTGATGAGATTACATATGAAATCTCTTAGTACAATACCTGACATGTAGTAGGCAGTTGATAAATGGTAATGTTATTTTTAATTTTTAAAAATACTTAAATCCCATTTAGTGGCACACATTCAAGCTGTTGTAAGATAACCAGGCATGGAGATTCAAATTAATAGTGCAAGTCGTAAATTTTAAGTGGAGTTTCCACCAGACTCTGTGGAATCACTCACTGTCTTAGCTCTTGAAATGATTCATTAGACAAGTTTCTGTACAGCTCATGCACCAGTAAGAAAAAATAAATAAATGCATAAAAGAAGGACAGAAGCAAGACAAAACATGCCCAGTGTTCAGTAGGAAGACCGGAAATTCCACAGCAGACACCAGGGTCCAAGGAGGCTGATTCTGCCTGAGTGATTGTGAACTTTGGTTAGAATCATAGAACCTGAGAGCTGGAAGGAAGATCGTCTAAGTCCTCATTTACACATGAGGAGGTGAGGGGTTAAGAGGTTTCAAAGCTAGTTCATGACAGAGCCAGAGCCAGCACCCAGAGGGTCTTAGCTTTACTTTTTCAAACTTAACAATATTTGCGGTTCTTTTCTAATTTTATCCATGAGCACTGTTTAAAAAAAATTATAAAATTGTAAAACTTAGAAAGGGAGAGTCCCTTGCAAATTCCCACTCCCAGAAATAACTATGAGTCATAGTCAGGTTTTCTGACTCTTCGTTAACAAAGGCCCCCAGGATGACTTGGTGAATGTCATTGACAAGTGTCCACATTCATCCAAGAAGGAAAAACAATATTCACGAGTAGCAAGGATGGAAACAAATGCCAGTCAGTTCACTAGAGCCTTGATACAACTGCACAGTGTGACGCAATCCAGTGCGACCTAACAGATGAGGAAGTAGAGCACAGTGGTTAGGGACACGCAGGCTTGGAAGTTAGGGACACGCAGGCTTGGAAGTCAGTGCCAGATTCAAATCCAAGCTCTGTTCTTATTAGCTGGGTGGCCTTAAATACATTGCCAACCTCTCTGAGCCTCACTTTCCTCTTTCTGAAATCTGAATCAATCATAGTCCCTTCCTTATGGGCCATAGTCAGGGTGAAACAAGATAATGCATTTAAAGCACCGAGTGTGGGATCCAGCACTCTCTGTAATGTACATGCGATCATCATGTTCATCTTCATTTCATCACCATCACCATCATCATCAATTACCTCTGGTCCTATGGGAGTCTAATATGAGGTCATTCTGACACTAGTTTAAGATGAAGGGTCTATAAACCCCTATTATTAAACCTGGCTGTGCAGCTAAAGGAATAGATTTCCATTTTCCAACTCAAAGCAAGAGCAACACAATTTAGAAACCTCTTGCACAGCAAGAATTCATAAGACCAAAATATTAACACATTGACTGCCACACTAGAAAAAAAATTTTTTTTTCCTTGGGGCCATGATGTTTTATTATGAAAATAGAATAAAAACTTTGAAAATAAAACGATCCTTTCTAATTTAATGAAAAATATGTTTTTTTAATTGTTTTCCATGCATGAGTTATATGCAATTAAATTGTCCATATTAATTGTAACAATAAGAACATCAACAACCAAGATTTTCACAAACAAATTGCAGGGTTTTGCCTAGGGGGTCACCCATGTATGCTACAGCATGGCACTGTGAGTTGCCTGGCACCATGCAACTCCCAAGGTGAAGAGACGTGTGAGTTACATGTGCTTCACAAGGCCCCGAGCTCAAAACTAGCATGAGTTAAATACAACTCACATGGCAGTTAATATGTTAAAGAGTAGGAATGTTTATAGGGTGATACCCAGTCACACTGAAAAGCAAAGAAATGATGTGTGAAACGGTCTCCTGCTGCAAGGCAGAGTTCAATATTCTCTTAGGTCCTGTCATTCTAAGTTTAATTTTTTTTAATGGGGGCTTTTAAAATACTGTATACTTAGCAGAGTAGGTTGTGCATGTGTGGGAATGGGGGTATACAAGAATTCTCCATGCTTTCTGCTCAATTTTGCTGTGAACCTAAAACTTCTCTAAAACATCAAGTTCATTAATTTAAAAAAAAAAATCATGTACTTAAATCACTTACTTGAGCATGGAAGCATATTACAATCTAATGTAAACAAACAAGAAATCCAACTTATTTTAACATACCACTGGTGACCTAAACTGGGCTCAAGTTTTCAAACATCTTATGAAATATTATGCTCTCAAGTAGCTTTTTTTTTCTAACTAGAGATGAATTGCAGAGTTTTGGTATGAAAAAGCAATCCATGTTTGTACATAGAAATAGCATAGGAAAAGTGCTCACATTCAACCTGTGCTCATAAAACAGGCAATTACTGTCTTCTTAGCCTTTGCAAAAGAAATCACAGGCATGCTACTACTGTTTAAGTTATATGCGTGCTAATAGTTCATGCTCATTTTTCATGTTTCTGGAAAACCATGCTGTTTAACACAGAAAACTATTATTGTTATTGTTGTTGTTTTGTTCATTATGTAAATCAAGCAAATGACAGTGAATTAATTCTGCGATGCCAAGTACTCAGTCAGCATACGGGCACGAAGCCTTCTGATGCAAATTCTGCCACATTTCAGTAATTCGAAAATGACAAGTCGGCTTGCCTAAACTTATCCTTTGCATTTAGGAAATGTTGTGGGTTCCTGTCTGCCCAGGGGATTTTTATTACTTGTTTATGCAAACAGCAGGTTGCATAAGAGCCTTGCTGCCCTTTTTTTTTTTTTTTTTTTTTTTAGCGATTTCATAGTTTCCTGGTAACCATTCAGTCACCTATTTCAACACCCTGACACGACATAAAAGCAAGCGCTGAACCACACGTTCACCACACGGACACACACCTCTGTCCTCGAACGTTCGCTAGGTGAGGCGCCCCCTTGGACCACACAGCCCTACTCATGAACGGGCACCACCCGCAGAGCCATTTTCTGGAAATAGACAAGAAGAACTGCTGTGTGTTCCGAGACGACTTCATCGCCAACGTGCTGCCGCCGGTGGTGGGGCTGGAGTTTGTGTTCGGGCTCCTGGGCAATGGCCTCGCCTTGTGGATTTTCTGCTTCCATCTCAAGTCCTGGAAATCCAGCCGGATTTTCCTGTTCAACCTGGCCGTGGCTGACTTTCTCCTAATTATTTGCCTGCCATTCCTGACAGACAACTACGTGAGGAAGTGGGACTGGAGGTTTGGGGACATCCCTTGCCGGCTGATGCTCTTCATGTTGGCCATGAACCGCCAGGGCAGCATCATCTTCCTCACGGTGGTGGCCGTGGACAGGTATTTCCGGGTGGTCCATCCCCACCATGCCCTGAACAAGATCTCCAACCGGACAGCGGCCATCATCTCTTGCCTCCTGTGGGGCGTCACCATTGGCCTGACAGTGCACCTGCTGCGCAAACAGATGCTGATCCGCAATGGCCCCGCGAATCTGTGCAGCAGCTTCAGCATCTGCAACACCTTCCGGTGGCACGACGCCATGTTCCTGCTGGAGTTCTTCCTGCCCCTGGCCATCATCCTGTTCTGCTCAGCCAGGATCATCTGGAGCCTGCGGCAGAGACAGATGGACAGGCACGCCAAGATCAAGAGAGCCATCAACTTCATCATGGTGGTGGCCATTGTCTTCGTCATCTGCTTCCTTCCCAGCGTGGCCGTGCGGATCCGCATTTTCTGGCTGCTGCGCACGAAGGGGACACAGAACTGTGAGGTGTACCGCTCAGTGGACCTCGCGTTCTTCATCACCCTCAGCTTCACCTACATGAACAGCATGCTGGACCCCGTGGTGTACTATTTCTCCAGCCCATCCTTTCCCAACTTCTTCTCCACGTTGATCAACCGCTGCCTCCGAAAGAAGCCCTCAGGTGAGCCGGAGAGTAACCGGAGCACCAGCGTGGAGCTCACGGGGGACCCGAACCCTGCGAGAAATGTTCCGGATGCCTTAATGGCCGACCCCAGTGAGCCGTGGAGCCCCTCTTATCTGGACCCAACCTCTCGCTAAATAACCACACCAAGAAGGGAGATTGTCACCAAGAACTGAGATCTCTGGAGAAAGAGCTGGGCTGTTGCACAGAGTGACATCACTGGACTTGGCCTAAGGTTCCCCAGAACTTCCAGATTCGGAGAATCAGATTTAGAGAAACAGTGTGGCAGAGTGGGCGACTGGGTGCAAGGCGTGACCACAGAAATCTTGGGGGAGCAGAGAGTAAATCTTCTAGGCATCTGAAACTTGTGCTTAATCTCTGACACTCTCGGGACTAAAGATGAGCAAGTTGTCAACACTTCTGTTGAGCAGAGTGGGAGCTGCAGAGCCGCCCGCCCGTCGGGACCTGTGACTGGCTGGGCTCCTTCCTTCACCCACCTAAGCCTTGGACGGCTCTCCACTCCTGGGGCGCTGTTTAGCCTGTGTGTGGGCTCCAGCCAGAATCAGGAGAGCTAGGAGATGGGAGGGGAGTTATGCTGCTCCTCAAGGGAGCCCAGACATCATCAACCAAGCCCATAGGTCACCTGAGATCTGGGGACCAATTCATCTTTCAGCCAAGCTTTAGCAGAAACGGATTCGGCAAAGAGATTCTTAAGCTTTGGTTAATGTCTGAGCTTCCAGTGGTGGTAAATTAGCCCTGGGAGGGACTGAGCTGAACAGTGTTATTAAGGGAAAGAAAATGATATTGGTGCTACTACCAGCAACTAATCGATTTCTCTCTTGTTTACACTAATTTTAAGGTCGAGCAGTTAAAAAGGCTTTGGGGAAGAAAGCTGCTTCCCAGCTGTTTGCTTTTATCATTAAAAGGGAGTGTGCTGCCGCCCCAATAGTTAAAGGGGGAAGAGTCCTCCTGGTTCATTTGCTTGTGTTTCTGTACTTATATAATAAATCTATTTCAATAAATTTTGAATTTTGACACAGTCTGGTGTCGCATATGTCTGGGTTATGGTTCACAGAAATTGACTTCTTACTTAACAGAGACCTTTATGGGTTGTTAACTATGTCCTGGTGGAAAAATTCTGTACATGGCAAAGTAAGAAAAGGACATAGACGCTGAGCTACGGCATGTCATTTAAGTAAAAATTACAGGTGTGTCGAGACAAGGTTGGAAAAGGGCTGGGAATATATAAAAACAATTTAACTGGGAAGAGTCGTACAGATAAGATAGCAAGAGCACTTAGCATTTTATTTAGAGTTTGGCGAACATGGCTTTTAGTATTTGTGTATTACAAAAGGAATTGAGCCCGACTGAGATTTGTCTGTAGGAGGGGGAAGAAAGAGCTTCCTATGGAATGGTTTCAGTTCCCAGTTCCGAGATGGAAAGGAGATGTACTGGTTTGAGTCTGTGATCGGTCCAAGTTTCTGTTACGCTTTCGTTTCCATCTCTGTCACTCCTTGATTCTTTAGCAAGATGAGGCATGTTTCAACCTCCCGACGAGGATACAGATAAGAATTTAGAGACTCAGGCTCCCAGCGCTGGGTGAATGGCAATGAATGAGGAAAGGAGACGTTACTGAATTTCTTCCGTTTTCAGAGCAGTTTCTGGTCTATATCACCAAGCAGCTCCTAGAAGTAGAAAGTCCAAAGCAGGGATCACCTCCTCCGAGAGGAAGAGATGGCAGAGATGAGCTCAGAGGAAAGAAGGGATTCCCCAGCCTCAGATGCATGAGTCAGTGGGGAGCCTGGCTGGGAAACTCCGATTCCTTCAGAGGACAAGGCGGTTTGCAGCATTCCGAACTCACCGCCTCACATTTGTTCATTCATTCGGGCATTTCCCTCAGTTCTTACGTATTAAGCACCAACTACATGCCAGGCGCTGTTCTGGGTGGTGGATTAGAGCACAGAACAAGGCAGTAGAAGTCCTCTTCTCATCGGAGTCACATTTGAGGCAGGGAGGGGACAGGAATGCAGTGAACAAGTGACTGGAAGGGACTTTGGGGTGGTTATGGCTATTGTGAAGACACCATGGCAGGGTGATGGGAATAAAGTGACCAGGGCTGGGGGGACTGGGGGACCTTCACTGAGCCAAGAACAACGTGACAGAGCAAACAATGCAAATACCTGGGGGAAGGACACACCCGGCAGGGGAAAGGTAAGTGCAAAGGCCCTGGGGTGAGAGTTAGTTCGGTGTGAGCCTGTTAGTTTCCCGTGGCTGCCTTAATACAGTACCACAAACGGGGTGGCTTAAAGCAAGAGACATTGATCCTCTCCCAGATCTGGAAGCTAGACGTCCAAACTCAAGGCGTTGGCAGGGTCAGTTCTGTCTAGGGTCTGCAAGGGAGAATCTGCTTCACGCCTCACTCCTGGCTTCCAGTGGCTGCTGGCAACCCGGGGTGCTCCTCGGCTTATGGACACATCACTCCAGTGTCTTCCTCTGTCCTCACGTGGCCATGTCCTCTGTGTCGCTGCGTCCTCGTCTCCTCTTAAATGGACACCCGTCATTGGATTTAGGACCCACCCTAATCCAGGATGACCTCTTCTTGAGATCTTTACCTTCATGACACCTGCAAAGACCCTTATTCCAAATAAGGGCACATTGTAAGATTTGGGATGGACATAATTTTGGGGAGCCACAGTTCAACCCACTATAATGAGGAACAGAGAACAGGCCAATGTAGCCAGGACCGGCAATTCGAGGTTACAGTGAGCTATGATCGTGCCACTGCACTCCAGCCTGGGTGGCAGAGCAAGATCCTGTCTCTAAATACATACATACATACGTACATACATAAATTTTTAAAATAGGAACAAGTAACACAGTACTGGACCAAACCAACAGTGATGGCCGGGTCTCACGCTGTGGTATGGTGTATGCGACAGAGACAGGGAGACAGAGAGTACATGCATGTGTATGCCTGTCTACGTGCCTGTGTATTGAAACGGGCAGGTATAATCACAGATGCATCCATTTCCCGTTACTGCCTCTGACCCTGTCTTGCAGCTGCCTCCTTTATTTTGGGGGGTGCCACTTCGTAGGGTCATGAGTTCCGTAAGTTCACTCTCTGCTATGTGAAGTAGGACTTCCTTTTAGCTGCTCCCAAATAATCTCTCACAAACATCAGGAGATGATCCCTAAATCTAGAACCATAAAAGCAGGGGTGCGAGATTCTGTTTGTTCCTGACTTCACGGGCACCCTTCCCTTTCCAGATTTAATAGCCCGTTCACCCCACGGTGCCTCGGCTGAGGTGGGGGCTCTAAAGCTCACCCCGTGTTCTGGTGCAGACACATCACAGATCCTTACAATATATTTTGTGTTAACTTTCAAAATAGTTCCTGATTACGAGCTGTCTACCTGCTGGCGTTGCTGCTATCAGCAAGCAGCTGTCTTTGCAGATGACCTGGCCAGGCCACATGGTCCCTTTCTCCTCCCACTTGCTCCGGTCGTCAGAGATTTAGCCGAGGAATTGGTTATACGAGGTGCTTTGGTGGCGTTTGGTGGAGCCAGTCAGTACCGGAAGTTGACCATTTACCAACCACCTGGGGTAGGGGCGTCGCCTGCTCACCCAACCTTTGGTTCAAATTGGTGACGTCTTCAAGTCAGAACTGAAATTCGATGAACCACTTTGATGGCCGAGGCTGGAGCTGTTCACATTGGCAGCAAACTTCCTGAGAAGGAAATTTCATTTTTTTTTCCTCGTTGTAGTGAGACCGCCTTACGATGACTGTTTAACTTGCGGTCCTGGTGGGTCCGAGTGACTGAAACACACTTGGGGCTAGCTTCAGCAAAAAATCAAAAATAGAAAGAGAGGAAGGATATTGGAGAGGGAGGTTGGTTCTCACAGAAACCGAGAGAGCATTAAACCAGGCCGGGTGGCCCCGGGAGACCAGCGTGCAGCCCTTCACCCAGCTCTTGTCCATGAACGTGACCCAGCCTCTCAAAGCCTGTGTCGCTCAGGTCAGATTCTTCCCCCAGCTGGTCCCAAATCACTCTTTATAAAAGAGTTATGAAGCCAACACTTGTGCTGCAGCTGCGTGGAGGGGTATATATATTTGCTTGTCACATTTTTATTGGGGGCCACCAGGGAGGGCGTCTCCTTCCCGTCCACGGAAGTGCTCAGAGCTTCTCCAGCCATGCAAATTTGTGCTGGGGCAGCTGGGGGTGGCGGGGCACACCGGGCATGTTCCCACCACCCCAGAGAAGCACTGGGAGGTTGTGGGTGGCACCTGGCGAATCGTGATGGTGCGCCTGGTGCAGGAGCAGTGGCAGCAGAACAGTAGGATGCCCGTGATGGTGAAGGACACAGCCACACTGGCCCTCGGCCCAGGCACTCTGAGGAAGGAGGAGTCTCGAGCCATCCTGGTTTCAGAGGCCATATAAAGAGTATTATTAAATGACTGTGCAAAGACATGCTCTCTGCCAGTTGTTCCTCAGATATTTCGATCACCTTCCGTTTCAGTAGCCCTTTTGGGCTTTCGGCAGAGCTGATCTCAATTCCCTAGCTTTAGAAATTTCATGCTACAAAACTATGGTCCCCGAAGACCTGAGAGGTCATCAATCAACCTGAGAAAGCAGTGGCTTTCACACTGCCCCAAACCCATCCATCTGCGGACCTCCAGATATGTGTCTTTTTATTTTTTTCTTCTTTTTTCTTTTTTGAGGCAGGGTCTCAGCTCTGTCACCCTGGCTAAAGTGCAGCAGCAGTATCATAGCTCACTGCAACTTCAAACTCCTGGGCTCAAGCAATCCTCCTGCCTCAGCCTCCTAAGTAGCTGGGACTACAGGAATGCATCACCGTGCCCGGCTAATTTTTCTAAATATGGTAGACATCGGGTCTCGCTCTTGCTCAGCCTAAGGCTGGTCTTGACCTCTTGAGCTCAAGCAATCCTCCCACCTTGGCCTCCCAGAGTGCTAGGATTATAGGCGTGAGCCACCATGCCTGGCCTGTTCTAGAGTCTTTTATAATAGAAGGCCTTCCTGGAGATTTAGTCTTTGTTATATTATATATTGCTTAATAAAACTCAGAGCAAAGAACTACTCTTTGGCAGGCTTAGCTGAAGTGAGTCCCTGGCAGTGAAGTTCTTTCTGTTCTCTGCTTGTGGTCTTCTGTGATATAACCAGCTAGGTTCTCTTTCGGCTCAGACGTAACATTTGGCCACCCTCTGTCTCTTCAGGGAGAAGGACTTTGCATATGGCATTACAAACATCAGGCCTGATCTATAGTCCACAGTCCCACGCCCTGTCCGGTGAAAGGCAAGTGCTTCTGGGATCTTAATAAATATTGATACACTCAGAGCTCTGGTCACACCCAGACACGGATTTACAATCATCAATAGGTACTGGGAACAGGACATGACGTTCTCAATGCAATTCTGAAAAGCAGAGAAAATGAACTGACCCAGTGACATCACCTGGTTGGACAACAGTGGGTTTCTTTTTAGCATGTTTACAAAGTCTGTAATATGACGCTGTAGCAGGAAATTTATACTGTTTGTTTTTTGATTTTGGTAAAGTGACACGAATGTAAAGATGTTCTCCCAGTCGGAATCGAGGCCCAGAGAGTTTGAGTAATTTGTCCAAGGTCATACAACTGGTAAGTGATGAACCAAGTGAGCGAACACAGGCCAACTGACTCCAGACTCCGAGCTCCGAACATGCAAAGTGAGGGATGAGCAGCTGGAGCTGAAAAAAGTCGTGTGTATACCTTGACCCGTTTGGGGTCAGAACTTCCAGAACTTCCCAGCCTGCCCAACCTTACTAGATCCTCAGGCACCTCCCAGGGTCAGGCTGAGATCTTGTACGTAAACTGCCTGGTACGGTGCCCAGTACTTAGCCGATGTTCTATAAAAGTTTGTTTCCCTTCTCCAAATCTACCTCTAAGTGGACACTTTTATTCCTTGTTGAAGGTTCTTCTTGCTTTTCGAAGAACCAACCACTTCACAAGGAGGCAGGTCAAAGATATTCATTGCAACATTGTTTGTAATAGCGAAAATAGGAAACAACCTTGAAGTCCATTAGTGTGGGAACAGATAAACACATCAGGCTATGCACTCAGGGGAATACTACATAGCAGCAAAGAAATGAACCAGAGCAACGTGTGTTAACAGTACTAAATCTTGAGCATGTTATCTAGAGCAGAAAGCAGTTGCCAAATGATATGTGTAATATAGCAACATCTATATAAATGTTTGAAACATGCTAAACAAAACCATATATTGTTTTTGGAAACATTAATGTATAATAACATAAAAATCATGGATGAGAAGAGTACGTACTAACGTCACAAACTGCTTCTGCAGAGGGAAGGAGGGAGGGAAATGGGATGGAGGCTTCAACTATATTTGTAATGCTTTCATGTCATTTTAAAAGAGGGTTCTGGCTGGGCACGGTGGCTCGTGCCTGTAATTCCAGCATTTTGGGAGGCTGAGGTGGAGGATCGATTGAGCTCGAGAGGTCCAGACCAGTCTGGGTAACATAGTGAGACCTCATCTCTACAAAAAAATTTTCAAATTAGCCAGACATGGTAGCGGGTGCCTACAGGTCCCAGCTACTCCGGAGGCTGAGGCAGGAGGATCATTTGAGCCCAGGAGTTTGAGGTTACAGTGAGCTATGATGACACCACTGCACTCTGGCCTGGGTGACAGAGCAAGACCCTGTCGAAAAAAAAAGAAGAAGAAGAAGAAAAAGAAGAGGAAAGCAGAAGTTTGCAAATGTCCTTCCACGGTAAATAGTCAAACTGTTGTCCATCCATACCATGGAATACTACTCAGCAACAAAAGGAAACTATCAGAACACACAACTCGCTGAATCTCAAGGGTATTATGCTCAGTGGGGGAATAAAAAGCCAATCTCAAGAAGTCACATACTATATAATTTCATTTCCAGAACATTCTTGAAATGATAAAATTATAGAGATGACGAACACCCCAAACATCTCAGAATGTGACTATCTTTGGAGGCAGGGCCTTTAAAGAGGTTATTAAGTTAAAACGAGGTCATTAGGGTGGGCCCTAATTCAACAGGACTGGTGTCCAAGAGGAGACTAGGACACAGACACACCCAGTAGGGTGACCATGTGAGGACACAGGGAGAAGACAGCCATCCGCAAGCCGGGGCAGAGGCCTCAGAAGAAACAACATTGCCAACCCCTTGACCTAGGACTTCTAGCCTCCAGAACTGTGAGCAGATGGATTTCTGCTGATGAAGCCGCCCAGTCTGTGGCACTGTGCTGGTCTGCACAGGTAGGTGAACAGGTCTTTGCACCTCAGGCTGCCGGCGGTTCCTGAGCTCGGCTGGAACACCAAATGTGTTTATTTAAAAACGACTTACCACCTATAAATCCGAATAGAATTTTATGTAAGGCCTGCTGTGCTACACAGCAGAGAAATTAGACTTTAGAAAACGCAGAAGAATAACATTAAGACAGCTTGACTTTCCATAGGCAAACACTGCCCACCTGCTGCCACTGTCCGCATTGATTTTCTGTTCAATGAAGGACACAAATCACAAAATGCATTAAAATGCATCTTTAAAAAAAAATGAATGAGAGGGAAAAAAGTTATACCGGCCTCTAGGGTTCCCATAGAGGCAGAGCACTGATATTTTAGTTAGGATTTCAAAAAAAAATTTTTTTTAACAAAACTACTAAGATTAGTATACCCAGAAAAAAATAACCCACCTCAATATTCCTATCTACTGTTATTATGTCTAACAAAGAATATTCACATAAAGCTCCTAAGAATTATCTTTCTAAAACAAAAATTGAATTCTGCCTCTTTTCCTACCTCAAAACCCTTCAATTATCAACGGAAAAAAGTCCAGACCCGTCAGCATGGACTCTGCTGCCAGGAGACATGGACCAGCGTGGACTGTCAGAGGAGAAAGGAACAGTCTTTGGGGTGAGAGTCCAGCCTGACCGCTCATTGGCTGGTTCCAGGAGCCCAGAGAAGGTGTGAGAGGACTGAAATCCGTCCTGCTTGTAGAGCTCCTGGTATATTTTTTTTGCTGAGAAATAATTCACATACTATAAAATTCACCCTTTTTAAAGAAATTGGGTATCTTCGCCTGTGGAACACAACACGGTCTTACATGCAGGAGACTTTTCCTCCGACACGTGCCTGGGAGGCCTGAGAGAGACAGGACTGGGCCCACGAACTTGAACTTCCGCCAATGCCCTGCATGTGTCTCCCACCCAGGGCTAAGCCAAGACATCCCCTCCCATCTCAACTGCCCGGTGGTCAGTCCTTTATCATCGACAGAGTGAAATAAAATGCAATTGAGCAGAAACAACTGATCGTTAAAGGGAAGCCTGAGAAACCCCAAAAGCGATGGTTCTGCCCTGGTCCCTGGTGTGTGGCTGCCCCCTGGCTGAGATGACCAAGGTGTCCTTGCTCAAGGGGTGGCCCCAAACTGGAACGGGAGTCCCAGTGATCCAAGCAATTCTTTGTGAAACCAAGACACCACCCAACTTCCCCAGGACGCTGCCGTCAGCTGGGGCTGCTGTAACAAAATTCTAGACTGCGTGGCTTGGAAACAACAGAAATTTCTTTCTCACAGTTCTGGAGGCTGGGAAGTCCCAGATCATGGCACCAGCAGATTCAGTGCCTGTTCCTCTGATGGCACCTTCTCATGGCGAAAAAGGGAGAAAACCAAAAATATCTGTTATAATCAGATCCCTTTAAACCTATGAGGTGGGTCTTATTTTATCCAAATTTTTAAACTGGAATCTGAGGCACAGAGAGGTTTACTAACTTAATCAAAGCCTTCGGACTCTAAATTAGGTTGACATTCATTCACCTCCCAAGAATTCCAGAAGACCAAAAAGAAGCCGAAGGTGGGTGGAGCATTCCCTGGCCCTGAGGCTTGGAGAGTTCTGGAGACAAGAGAGCAGAAAAGCTTCTTCCAGGCAGCTCAGCAAGAGCTTGAGATCCTAGCAGCTCCTGTGTCCCAAGCCCATAGCTGTAGAGGCTGCTTTGCCTGCTTCCACCTGGGGACTTCCACCACGTGGGACAGCCTCGACAGCTACCCTTGAGTCCTAGCAGCTGCCCAAGAGGAAAAACCGTCCACTGAGGTGGCCCGGCACCCAGAAACAGGAAAACACTGTCTCTGAAGTAGACAGAGATGCCCCTGGATTACAAACAGTAACAGGCTGGGCGTGGTGGCACATGCCTGTAATCCCAGCTGCTCGGGAGGCGGAAGCAGGAGGATCGCTTGAGCCCCGGAGTGTGAAGTTGCAGTGATCTAGGCTGATGCCACGGCACTCTAGCCCAGGTGACAGAGCAAGAATCTGTCTTAGAAAAAAAAAAAAAGAAAAAAAAAGAAAAGAAAAAAAATGAAAGAAGGCAGCAGAACGGTATCTACAGAGATGAGAAAGGACCTCAATCCAAGAATCTATTCTGTTTTCAAAATATTTTTTTTCATCTATTAAGGCCAAAGGATGATTTTCAAGGATACCCAAGAATTCAGAGAGTATAATCCCTGGGGCCCCTCCATCTGATGAAACTACTTGAGAAAAGACTGACCAAACCACAAATAAACCTGAAAAGAAAACTCAAGCGGGGGAAGAAGAAAGAGAGAGAAAACAGTGTTCAGGACACGGGTATACGACGTTTTAAATCTTACTGGGTCAGGACAGGCTGGGATTCGTGTAACAGACAAGGACTCGTAAAAGAGAAGAACCCTTCAAACCAAATGGAAATCCTGGAAGGGAAATTGTGAGAAATCCTAGATTATCTCAGCAAAACCTCAGGGAGCGGGGTGAGGAGTCAGTGAGTTTCATGGTCTCATCGGGGAACAGGGTAAGGGAAGAAGAGAGGGGAAGTGAAAGTATTCTAAAGGTCTCACATCGGGGTGAGGGAGAAGAGGAATGTGACATAATAACAAACATATATTTGGTCTCTGCCCTTGGTTCCTGACACAGAGCTTCTAAAAACCCTTACACAGGTGATAGGAACGTCTTTTGTTATCATTTTTAGTCTTAGTCCCTGGTTCCTCACACAAGAGCTTTTAGGACTCCTGAAATCTCTCTTTTTTTTTTTTTTTTTGCTAATGTGATAACTGGTGGCTGGAGTCCCAACACAGCTTTGGGAGGGGGGATGGCGGTCACCACTAAGACCAATGCATGACCACAGGGTTGGAACTTTCAGCCCCCTCTCTTGATACCTGGTTGACCCACCCATCAGTGGCCTGTGATTTAATCATTCGTGCCTACATAATGAAGCCTCCATGGAAACCGTGAAGGACAGGTTTGGAGAGCTTCCAAGTCAGTGAACAACTGACGTCCTGGCCGGGCACCTGGAGAGGGCGTGGAGATCCCACACACCCCCCACCCTGAACCTTACCCCATGCACCGCTTCTACTTGGTTGTTCCTGAGTTGTATTCACTATAATAAAGCAATAAATGTTAAGTGAAGTGTTTTCCCCAGTTCTGTGAGCCATTCTTAGCAAATTATTGAACAAAAGGAGCGTGTAGTGTGAACCGATTTACAGCTGGTGCGTCATAAGTACAGGTGGACACTAGGGACTTGTGACTGGGGCCCAAGGCAGAGTCCGTCTTAGTGACCGGGCCCTTTTACCTTGTGGGATCTGATGCCAACTCCAGGTCCATAATGTCAGATTCTAATCTACGGTAGGACACCCAGTTGGTATCCAAAGAGAATCGGAAGTAGTTTGATATGGAAACCCCATACACCTGGTGTCAGAAGTGTTGTGAGTACATAGAAAAACTGTTTTTTTTGTTTTAGGAATGAAATAGATCAAGGAGCCAAGAGGAAAGTGCACTTCAGTGTAGAAAATGGTAGATCAAATGTCTCTGGTTTTAAGAGCAAGGACATTAGTCATGGAGGAAACGGCGGGGGGGGGGACCTTTTTTCCAAGCCTGGGAACTCAGAAGCTATGAAAAAAGATGGATCAATTTGACCACATAAACATCGAGACATTTTATGTGACAAAGGATACCATAAATAAAACCAATTCAAATGATGGAGCTAGAAAAATATTTGTAGTATAAATAGTTGTCATCAACTCCTGTTGACTAATTTACTATGTGCCAGGCACCGTTCTGTTTCCTTTACACGTATTAACTCACTTCTCTCAGCAACACTATGAAGCAGGAATGATCGTTATTTTATAGATGAGTAAACTGAGGCATAGCAGGGTTAAATAACCTGTGGGGGTCATGTAGCCAGTCAGGGAAGTGTCAAGATGTGACCTTTGGCAGCCACCCCAGAGCCAACCCTCTTAATTGCTTCGCAGATGAAAGCCAAAAGCTAAGTGGACACTATATAAAGAGCTTTTACAAATTGACCTGAAAAAGATAAACAACGAACGCAGAAATGGACTTAGACTATTAATAGACGATTTATAGAGGAGCAAAAAATCAAACAGGCAACACACACGAAAAGACCCTCCAAGTCCCAGCACTCAGACAAATGCAGGCAGACGAAGCAAAAAGACATCCTTTCACCATCGTCAGATTGACACAAACTCAAACGAGGAACAGCCTCAGATGCTGGCGGGAACATGGAGGAAAGGGCACTCTTGGACATGTGAGGTCTTTCAGCCTTTGGGAAAGCAATTTGGCAACGTCTGTCACAACTGAAACTAAACATACCCTCTGAACTGCTAATCCCACTCCTGGGAGTCTGTCCAAGAGAAATAAAGACACCCACACTTAAGGACAAGGATGTTTACTGGGGCATCGTCTTCCGTGGCAGGAAACCGGCCGCAAAGTAAATGCCCATTAAAGGAAAAAGGGAAACAACTGGATGAATTACGATACATCCACCCTACGGAATATCACACAACCATCAAAAAGAATTGTGCCTCTGACTTGCAGAATTTCCACAGGTTATTGTATAATGTGAAAAGCATGATACAAAAAAAAAATGTGCATATCATCTCCCATTTTTATAAAAGAAAAAAAATGCTTATCTGTGGAGGATGCCATGTGGACACGGAAACAGAAAGGATGCACTTGTTGAGGGATTGGGAGACTGATGTGGGTTGAGGAGTAAGGACACAGAAAGAGAGGAGGCAGGTGGGAAAAAAGGTTTTACTGGAGGTGGCAAGCTATGGCCTATAGGCCAAACCAGCCTGCCACCTGTCTTTTATAAATAAAGTTTTATTGTAACGCAGCTGTTCAAAGAGCCAGAACTAGGGTGAGGCTCGCGAGGTATACACGGCACTCAACTTAACAGGCACTCACTCCTCACTCCCAGCAGCACCCCTGCGCTCGCAGACCTAAGAGTGAGCACCTCCTTACAGCGTGCATCCCTGGGCCTCGCTCCTCTCACCCCAACCCATTTACGTCCATTTACACATGATCTCTGGTGGCTCTGATGCTACATCACAGAGTCGAGCAGTTGGGACAGAGACCATATGGCTTGCAAGCCTACGATATTTACAGTACAGATAATGTTTGCAGGACTAACATATGCCTGGAGGGTTCTACAATAAAATTAGGTATATGAACATATTAAGGTCCCTAATAAACAGTTATGTATCTGTCTATATAGAGATAAATTTTAATAAAATGAGATCAGTGAGGGTCTGCAACCTGGAGGCCGGCAGCTGTGTTTTTGATGAGGCTGCAATGTTTTTATAAATTCCTGTATGCGCCTGAGCCTGGGACCCCTGAACATGTTTCCGTTAGACACAAGTCTGCCCTCCAAATGGCCACAGCACATAAACACAGACACAGTCCACCTGTGGCATTAACATTTCATGGGGGCAGGAGTGTTGGCAAGGATGTGGAGAAATTGGAACCCTGGTGTTTTCCTGGTGGGAATGTAAAATGGTGCAGCCACTGTGGAAAACCATTTAGCAGGTCCTCAATAAGTTAAACACAGAACTACCATGTTATCGGGCAATTCTATAATACTCCTAGGAACACCTCCAAAAGACTGCAAACGGTGTTCAAACAAAAATTTGAACGCAAATGTTCGTAGCAGCACTATTCACAATAGCCAAAATGTGGAAACAACCCAAAGGTCCACCAACAGATGAATGGATAAACAAAACACAGCCTATCTGTAGAGTGGAATATTATTCAAACATAAAAACGCATGAAGTCCTGACAAATATGGATGTTACAATACGGATGAAATCTCGAAACGACACCGAATGAAGGAGGCCAAACACAAAAGGCTACGTATCGTATGATTTGTATGAAATGTCCAGAGTAGGCAAATCCACACGACAGAAAGCACATTAGCAGTTGTCAGAGGCTGGGGGGCTGGGCAATGGGAAGTGACTACTTCACGGGTAAGCAGTTTCTATTTTAGGTGACGAGAAAGTTCTGAAACTAGAAAGTGGTGTGATGGTTGCACAACACTGCGAATGTACTTAATGCCACTTTCAAATGGTGAATTTTATGTCATGCATTTTTTTAATATTTAAAAAAATTTTTTTTGATCTTTCAAAAGCAATGCTATGCGTATTTTATCACAGCAAGAAAATTTCGTGGTGGGACACTTTGGGGAAAAAGTCTAAAAAGGCAACTTGGAGAAGGGTGATAATCGGGGAAAAGTCGGGGAACATTGGGCTAAAGTCTACTCCGTGTCTCAGCACAGTAAAGATTGTTGCCCTTAAAGCAAATACCTAAATAATTCAATTTTTTAAAACGGCAAGTGCAGGATCTTGGCCCTTGTGGAAAATCACCCTCCTTGTCTCTCTCTAATTGAGGATTTGGAGGGTGTCCGTTCACAGGCCACAAAGCTTTGAGCTTAATCCCTGTTTCTTGTTCAGCTTTTGCCTGATTTTGTGTGTTACTTGGGACCAAGGGCACACTCAGCTTACCCAAGTAATGAAAGCTAAACAAACAATCCCAGCCCAGTGAGAAAGCTCTGGAAACTGCCAAGCCTCTTAGAGAACTAGAACTCAGGGTCTTTAATTAAGTCCCAAATACCACTGGTTGGAAGGTATATCATTATTTTATAGACCACAAAGAAAGGAAAATAATGTGCACAATTAAACTATGATGTACTTTTTTCTCATCACTTCAAAATTCCATTTGATTCTTTAGTCTAGGGTGTTGATTTTTTATTTCCTATGTCAGTCTTTTTTTTTTTTTTTTTAAGAGATGGCGTCTCGCTCTTGCTCAGGCTGGTCTCGAACTCCTGAGCTCAAGTGATCCTCCCGCCTTGGCCTCCCAGAGTGCTAGGATTACAGGCTACTCTCTTGGCAATTTTTAAGTGTACAATACGTTGTTCTTGGTTATTAACTATAGTCACCACGTTGTACATTGGATCTCTTGAATTTATTCCTCCTGTCTAACTGAAAGTTTTCACTCTTTAACCAACACCTCCCCAACCCATCCACCCACCTGCCCTCGGCCGCTGGTAACCTCCATTCCACCCTCTGCTCCTACGAGTTCAGCTTACGTAGATTCTACGTATCAGTGAGATCACGCAGTATTTGCCTTTCTGTGCCTCGCTTATGTCACTCAATATAAAGTCTTCCAGGTTCATCCATGTTGTTGCAAATGGCAGGATTTCCTTTCTTTTTATGGCTGAATAGTATTCCATTGTGCATACACCACATTTTCTTTGCCCATTTGGTCCATTGATGGACCCTTAGGCGGATTCCATATCTCAGCTGTATCAGCTGCAACGCTCGTGGAAGTGCAGCTCTCTCTCCAGCATCCCAATTGCATTTCCCTTGGATATATACTCAGTGGAGGGATTGCTGGATCACGCAGTAGCTGTACTTTTAATTTTTTGAGGAAATTCGATACTTTTTTTCATAACATGTTCCTTTTTATATATACACAAGACTGATTTAGGGGCTGGGCATGGTGGTGTGCGTGCCTGTACTCCCAGCTACTCGGGAGGCTGAGGCAGGAGGATCACTTCAGCCCAGGAGTTTGAGGTTAGAGTGAGCTATGATGACACCACTGTACTCCAGCCTGGAGGGACCCTGTCTCTAAAAATTAACAGAGTAAAAAGAAAGATATAACTGAAATGAATTGATTCCGATGTTCCTATAACACCTTCACGTTTAGAATCCGACTCTTCTGGTAGCTTTCCCACACACGCACGCTGAGGTCTGTCTTCCACTCGCTGTTGTCCTTGGCACCGCAGGAGTTGCTGGTGATTCAGCGTTTCTGAAAGACCTAGAAGCCGTTGGCACTGGTTCCTAGGCCACCTGGGTAATTCCATAGGGCAGCCTCCTCTCACTCCTCCTGTGGGAATGTGGCCGAACGCGTCTGACTCTCACCTCGCCTCTTCCCTTGCCAACCTTCGGGTTCCTCGGAGTGAAGAGGCCCCACCGTGTCCCCAAGCCACCGACACCCATTCTGCACATGGTGATCTCAATGCTCTTGGAGTTCACCTACCTGCAGGCAATGCCAGCAACCTCGGGACTGCCGCCTGACCACAGGCAATACTCAAGACATCATCTACTGTTAGACACATTCCAAGATGTCGAACTGTGACAAAAACAACAAAAGGTGCATCTTCAAATCGATGAAATATGGTTGCCAGGAAGAAGAGTTGGAACAGCGTCACCATCCTCACGGCGCAGTTCCCTCCGTCGCTGCTCTGACTTCTCACTTGTATTTCTCCCCCTCCTACTCCCTGGTTCCTGCCAACTGTCTTCTTTCTGGGTCTCTTGGCTTCTGCAGGACTCCAGGGGAGATGTCAGTTTCTCCCTTGTCTCCAGTTCAAACTTCCATCAAGAGAGGCCCAGGCTGGATTGTTGTCATTGCCCGGCACCGATGGCCCCTAATGAGCAGGGTGTGCATGAGTCTAGTAGTCACTACCCAATAGTAGTGGGTCCAAGTGTGTTCCCCCTACCCACCCCACCCAAGAGACATGTCCATGTCTTAACCCAGGAACCTTATTCATGAATGTAACCTTATTTGGAAGAGGGGTCTTTGCAAACAATTAAATTTAAGATCTCAAGATGAGATTATCTTGGATTATCTGGATGGGCTCTGAATTCAATGACAAGTGTCCTTATAAGACACGCAGAGGAGAAGGGGATGTGAAGACAAAGGCTGAGGGTGAAGTGACGCAGCCGCGAGACAGAGAAAGCCCGAAGCCACCAGATGCTGAAGAGGGAAGAAATGATTCTCCCCCAGAGCCCTTGGAGGGAGTGTGACCCTCCCAACGCCTGGTTTTCAGACTTCCAGCATCCAGAACTGTGAGAGAATAAATTTCTGTTTGGTTTCAAGCCACTGCGTGTGTGGCGATATGTTTTGGTGGCCACAGGAAATTAACATTCCAGGACAGAGGGCGCTTTGGAGCAAGGCTTTCACGCCAGGCCACCTCGTGGGTGCTGGTGGGCCATGGATGGCTCCCGGGCACGCGGGCCAAGAGCTGGTCTAGTCAGTTAAAGCCACGTGGTCACGTGACATGGTATTTGTGCCACAGACTTCTCTTCCCACGCTGCACAGAGTGACATGAGGAATTACAGTTAGATTTGCAGACTTCCCTGCTTCTTTGGCCTTTGGGTCTATAGCAATCATTTGTCCTCAAACATTCTTTCCCTTAGGAACATTAAGTTAAAAACAAATTAATTCTTGTTATGCTCTAAGGAGCATCCCTGGAGTCTGCACTTGGCTTTGCTTTCTCTTTGAGGGGGTTCAGGGACGTTTCCTGATATGACCACGTCCCCTAAGCCCTGCACTAGAATGAACTGCGGCAGCTTCGCCACCTGTCTATTGTTAGACTTTACCACCTGCCTATTGTCCTGGAGGGTCCAATCCGAATTCTTCTCTCTCCCACACTTTCACAGGACCCGGTACTTTTTTTCTTCATGGCATTATCACAATGTTGATGAAACACTTGCATAATTTGTAATTCAGTGTCAGTCTCCACCACACTGTGAGTTCCACGTGGACAGGAGCTAAGGGTCCCAGGCTGAGCCTTTCCCCGGTACCTGACGCACAGGAGACGCGAAGTCAGCATCTGCCGAGTAGATGGATAAGTGATTTCTGCATGGCTTGGCGGTGGAAGCAAATGCAAACCTGGGCACACAAATCGGAATCGAGACAACAAAGCAGGGGTGCCCTTGGAGACAATCCCCAGCATCTCTGCAAGGGGGTGTTGAGGGAGCGCACCCTGCGTCTTCCGGGTCCTCCCGCTGACATTTCGTAGGAGCTTCCGCTTCACTTGGCCTTGATTCTCTGGCTGGCTGTTGGTCATGACTCCTGTTCCCACACTTCTTCCTTAAGACAGATGTTTGCAGGATAAACACACCAGGGAACAAAGAGAGCTGCACTACCCCCGAAGGAAAGGCTGCCTGGCAGCTAGAACAGGCACATTCACACCCTTGCACGGAAGACAAACTGCTCTAATGATATTGGGGGTGGGGATGTTGACAGAAAACACACCTGCCTGTGTCACCACCTCCTAGAAATGACCCTCCTCTAAGTGACCATGTCCTTTGGAGGTGACTGGGCTCAACCCAGGTATGGAGAGTGAGTCATGGTCAGCTTGAGCCAGGTGTAGTGGCCTCACCTGCCTTGCCAGGACACTGCTGTAGGCACAGAGATGTGACCCGATTCTGGCCACGAAGATGGGTGGGGGGAAGTCTTCTAAGGACACTTTTTAGAAAATGTTTCTCACTACTAAAAAGGACCTTTTGGTTTGACATTTCCTCAAAAAGTGAAACACAGAATTACCATATGACCCAGCAATTCCACTTTTAGGTATATGCCGAAAAGAATTGAAAGCAGGTTATTCAAACAAAGACACGCATGGGTACATTCATAGCAGCACTGTTCACAACAGCCAAAGGGCGGAAACGATCCAAATGTCCATCAACAGATGACAGATAACCAAATAGTGGTCTGTACGTACAACAGAATACATAATACTATTTTTCGGTCGTGAACGAAGTATGGATGCACGCTACAACATGGATGAACCTCAAAAATATGACGCTAAGTGAAAGAAATCAAACACAAAAGGCCCCCTATTGTGTGATTCCATTTCTAGGAAATATCTAGAGTGAGCATATCTGGAAACAGAAAGCAGATTAGCTGGGAGTAGGGAAGTGAGGAGTGAATGCCTAGTGGTTATGGGGTCAGGGGTGATGAAAAGTTTTGGAACCAGATAAAGATGGTGGTTGCACAATGTGACTGTACTAAATGCCACTGAACTGTACACTTTAAAATGGTTAGTTTTATATTATGTGAATTTCACCTCAATTATTTAAAAAAAGGATATTTGAAAATTCTTGCCAGGATATAATGTTTGGAGCAGCCCGGTGCATCTGTACCATGGGGGGACAAGCTAAGGACAAACCAGCACGTGGAGGACGTGGTGTGGAAAGGTGGAAGGGGCGTGGCTATGTCACTGGCATGTTCTGGGAGCTCTGTCTCCAGACCTGTCCTTATGAAAGATGATGAATGCTATCTTTGCTTAAAGCCATTTCTAGCTGGGTTTTCTATTACTTGCAGCCAAGAAAGCACCCCGATTGATACAGACTTCAGGGTTCTGAAAAAGCAAGGCAAAGGCGTCAGTTTTATCCAAGTGGGAACAAGAATTTCAAGATTGGCAGCAGCCACCTTCACGTCCCTGTGTGTCTCTCGCTGGAGAGAAAAGGTGTTATAATGTGCTGCTACAGCTAAAGTGAAAGAAATTCAGTTTTTCGACTTGTAGGGAAATAACTAATGATGAAGATTTCTCAACAGTGTTTAATTCTCAGGCTTAGGCAAGGATTGTAGATGTGTGTGTGTGTGTGTGTGTGTGTGTGTGTGTGTGTGTGTGTGTGTGTGTGAGGTCCCTGGCGTGGCTGCCCTATAGGTTCCCTGCTCTACTCCCCACGTAGAAAGGTTTCAGAGCAAGGATCTTAGCTGGGTGGATTTTTGATAAGGGTGTTTAAAGGCTCACACAAGGGATTAGTATTAGCAGGTGATGTTGGATTTGAACTTGCTCTTACTCTATTTCTTGGCTCTTGGACCTAAGTCATTGTGTAATATGTAAACTATGAAAATAAATGACTTAAGTTGTTTACAGTAAAAACCTGTTTCACAGCTGATAGATTAAGGGAACTAGGTCCTGTGCCTATGCTGATTAAGGTGCTGTACTTGTTTATAAAGGTTGAGGCAATTAGCTGCGATGAAAATGAATTCAGACTTATCCCCGTGAGGATTTCTAATAGGGATATGGACTCACAGTCCTTGCTGTCTTCACATCTTAGGCTTTTTGGGCTTTTTTTTTTCCCTACTCAGTTGGGAATTTATATAGTCAATGGGTCTTGTCTACAAAGAGGTGAGTTGTTTGTTTAAGAAGTCTTAAATTGCCTGGAATGTGAAATATTTCCAAAACAATGAGTGAAGTGTGCTAAAATAAAAGGAAGCAAAACATAAAATCCTGCTGACTTTCCAACGGATGAGGACATCGAGTTAAATCTAAACAACCGCCAGGGTACCGTGGGCTTTGCCCGTGACCCGGCTGCAAAGAAAGGAAGAGGAAAGAGGAATAAATGTTGAGGGTCCGCCTTCTAGTTAACTCTTATCCACTTTTGAAACCTGTTGGTTTTGTAGCTTTTCTAGGGATTCAATGGGATCATTAAAACATGAGGTTGGTGAACATGCCCCAAACCACAGGACCCCGAGCAGAGGGCTAGGTTCTGGTTTAAAAACCTGAAACACTGAAATCTGTAATTATGGAGAAGGATAACACTAAAGAAACACATATTGTTTATTAATTACACTTAGGGATGAGAATGAGTAAAGACTTAGCCATAGGAATCCAAAAGGGATTTTGATCACCTTTCCGAAGAATATGATTTTGATATTATTCGGCCTTAAAAAGGAAATTCTGACTCACACTTCAAACATGAATGATCATTGAGGACATTACGCTAAGTGAAATAAGCCAGTCACAAAAGGACAAATATCATATGACTACACTTATTTAAGGTCCATAGAGCAGTTAAATCCACAGAGACAGAAAGTGGAACGGTGGGTTCCAGGGGCTGGGGGAGGGGGAATGAGGAGTGACTGTCTAATGAAAACTGAGTTTCAGTTTTCCAGGATGAAAAATTTCTGGAAGTGGATGGTGGTGGTGGTTGCACAACATTGTGAATATCTTTAATATCAAGAAACTACACCCGGCCAGGCGTGGCAGCTCACACCTATAATCCTAGCACTCTGGGAGGCCGAGGCAGGCGGATTGTTTGAGCTCAGGAGTTCGAGACCAGCCTGAGCAAGAGTGAGACCCCGTCTCTACTAAAAATAGAAAGAAATTAATCAGACAACTAAAAATATATAGAAAAAATTAGCCAGGCATGGTGGCACATGCCTGTAGTCCCAGCTACTTGGGAGGCTGAGGCAGGAGGATCGCTTGAGCCCAGGAGTTTGAGGTTGCTGTGAGCTAGGCTGATGCCACAGCACTCTAGCCCGGGCAACACAGTGAGACTCTGTCTCAAAAAAAAAAAAAAAAAAAGAAAGAAACTACACCCTAGGGTGCTGTATTGAAACAATAAATTAAAAAATTAAAAAAAAGAAACTATGATTTCTAATCTCTCCTGGGAATATTCTACGTCTCGGTCTGTATGTTTGTTACGTGGGCATGTGCACTTTGTGAAAATCCATCATAATTTCTGTACGTTTCTGTATGTTTGTTTACTTCAGTAAAATTTAGAAGATCGTGTTTCTAATCGATAGCTAGATCGAGAACTCATTTAAAGGAATATACGCTTTACCCAAAGGCAGAAGCAGTAGAATTTGAGGGAGGAAGTTATAGCAGGTTGAACAGTCCCCAGACCCTCATGGCCCAACTCGTGTCTACCTGGGACCTCAGAACGTGACCTTATTTGGAAACAGGGTCTTCGCAGATGTAATTAAGGCAAGGATAGAGATGAGATCATACAGGATTAGGGTGGGCCCTAAACACAATGAGAGTGTCTTTACAAGCAACAGAAAGGACACACAGACATAACACAGAGAAGGCAGCCGCCTGAGGAGGGAGGCAGAGATTGGAGCGATGCGGCCACAAGCCAAGGGACACCTGGAGCCACCTGCAGCTGGAAGAGACCAGGAAGGTTCCTCGTCTAGAGCCTTAGGAGGGAGTGCAGCCTCCAGAGCCACGAGAGAGTAAACTTGTGTTCTTTCATGCCATCCAGTTAGTGGTGACCTGTTCTAGAAGCCCCAGAAAACAAATGCAGAGATATGTAGGGCAAACATAGGGAGGGAAACAATGTTTTCTCCTGCTGCCTTTCAAAGAAACCCAACCATAGAATTTAATAATAAAGGGCTATGGGTGGGAACTGCAGCAGGGGAAATATATATATAACCAGCCATTGTCCCCTAGCTTGTTGTCCTATAACTGCTCACTATTCAGGAGTCTCATAGCTGATGGTCATGAAGATTTTCAGCTTTCTTCACTGCTCCCATAGACACCATCATCCTCGGGAAACCTGAGGCCAGTTTTTGAGATACTTCCAGGTCCTGCATTCCGGTGGACTGGCTGACCCACCTGGCCCAGGGGCCCATACCAAGGAACTGACTCAACTGGTCTTGTGACCCCCACCCAGGAAATGACTCAGCGCGACAAGACAATTTTTACACCTCTGTGATCCCACCCTGAACCCAGCCAATGAGCAGACCCAATTGCCTAGCCCTTTGCCCGCCAAACTATCTTTAAAAACCCTTTCTCTTAAATTCTCATGGAGATGGATTTGAGAACTTCATCCCGTCTCCTCACCCGGTACCTACGATATTAAACCCTTTCTCTGCTGTGACCCTGCTGTCTCAGTGTGCTGCCTTCCTCTTGGGCAGCGGCCGTAAACTTGGTAGGGCAGAAACACCAAGCAGGCTGATGGAAAGTGCTCCAACGGCTTCACTTGGTCACTGGCTTTCTTCCAGTTCTTTCTTCATTTCACTCTTAAGATCTCTTTTGCACTTTCTTACAACCCTTATCACTTATGTTTTCATTTCACCCTGTCAGCCCAGACGTAAAAATATAAGCATAGAAAAATCCCAACAGTAAGAATGTAACTTCCTGAGAAAAGGCCACCCACCAGTATATTAGTATGCAGGGTTCTTATTTTCACGTGGCAAACTTGTGAATGGTAGGACTATCACCCTCAATATCATATGCTGTGGTTGGTTGAGTCATTAAAGAGAGAGAGAGACGGGGGGGGGGGGGGACACGCACACCAGCACATGCACTCATATTGTTTGATGATGAATATTTTCCTCCTAGATATTCTGGCTCCACATGACCAAAATACCAACAACTTCAGGGCACATGACATTGTGGGGTAAGATGAGTGGAAGAAATTTTGTAAATTACCACTTCCTTCTTTTAGGGGTTGAAATATAATAAGGGTTATGAGTAATGTATCTTTTTAAGACTTAAAAAAATTAGCAGTTCTATATAAAGAACATCAGAAAAAATGAATTGACAATCATCTTGGTTTTGAGGTAATACCATTTCCTCCCAGTTCATTATCTTTTTGAATACAAGGAATGTCCTAACACTTCATACATATGTGCATATTTGTATTAAGTGAGATATTCTCAAGTAATTCAAGGAATGTGAATATTAAGCAAATACCACATTAAAAAGAGTTGAGTGGACAGCCAAGTGTGGCGGCTCACGCCTATAGTCCCAGTATTTTGAGAGGCCAAGGCAGGAAGATAGCTTGAGGCCAGGAGTTTGAGACCAGCCTCAGCAAGAGCGAGACCCCGTCTCTACAAAACACAGAAAAATTAGCCACGTGTGGTGGTGCCTTTAGTCCCAGCTCCTCAGGAGGCTGAGGCAGGAGGATCACTTGAGCCCAAGAGTTGGAGGCTGCAGTGAGCTATGATGACGCCACTGCACTTTAGCCCGGGCAATAGAGCAAAACCCTGTGTCAAAAAAATAAAATAAAATACATTCATATATATATATATATATATATATATATATATATATATATATATATATTCGAGTTCCAAAAAAGGGACTTCCCTGGCATACCAAAAGCCAACCCTCTATCTATCAGAACTTTATTCTGAACAATGAAACCAGCACTAGGATTGCAAAACAACTCCCTTTTACTTTAGCTTCTGAGTCAACGAAGCAGGGAGATCCCTTCCATTTGTTGCGTTCTAGTGCCACCACCTGATCCCTCCCGTGCCTGGAGCATTTATGCCCAAGGACACAATTACAGATTCCCCTTGCCACCTCAGCCTTGTGGTTGGTTTTCTGAAGTTCAATCACACACATATTAAATACAACGTACATGGTGAGATACCATTTTTACCTATCAGATTAGCAACAAGTTTCTAAAAGCGAGACTGTTCAGCGTCGGGGAGGAGGTGGCAGAGCAGACATTCCCCTGGTGCCGGGAGGAAAGGGCATTTGCAAAGACCATCGGAAGCACGCGCAGGTCGGCAGTTTGCAAGAGCCTTTGGAGTGTTCCCTTCATTCCTTTGGATCTGGCAAATCTGTTCCAGGGAATGTATCTTAGGGGAATAATTCCAAATATGGAAACAGCTTTGTGAAACGTATTAGTGCAGCGTAAACGTTCGGAAATGCTCTAGTGAACAACCTAAGACTTTTAAGGGTCAGTCATGGGCAAAGTAATGTCCAACATCGATCGTCTCATTTTATCCTCATAGAAACCACGGGAGGGGGTATATTACTCCCACCCTGTGGGTAAGAAAAGGGGCTCAGGGAGATTAAGCAACTCCATTCAGCCCATAAGCCTAAAAGTAGCAGAACTAGAACTCAAGCTTGCGTGGCTCTCCAGCCTGTAGACTTTTCACTACATCAATGAAATAAAATGCAGCCAGTAAAAGTAACAATGTTTAAAGTTTATAATAGCAGGAAAATTGATATTAAGTACAAAACCATATATGCAGTAGGATCGTGACTTTATAACACACACCATGAAAAGAGAGATGTATAGAAATAAAAAACAAAATGAAATAAAATGCCATCTGCCAAAGGAACTGGCTGTTGTGCAACCAACACCTTCATCGGGTTCCAGAACATTTTCATCATCTCAAATACTATTTTTCCAAATGCTTTTTAAAAATAACAACTTTATGGATATAGAACTCATATACCGCATCCTGCATTACTTTCTAAAAGGAAAAAATATCACCAATATTTTCATTTAAATAGTTATTTTCTTTTCATTGGTCTGAAAATTGTTGTCACAAAGTTGCTTTCTCACTTTCTCTTAATTTGACAAGGTGCAATTCTTAACACCAAGTCATTATCCCCTAAAGGAGACAGAACAACTAGCATCACGGACAAATCTCCGCTGATTAAAGGGTAGATTCATGAGAAACCAGCAAACCCGAGCTCAAAACAGCCCTTTACACTTAAATCTCAGAAAGGAAGAATGCTGGGCATTGCCTTATAAACACCAAAAAAGGGTAGAAATAAATGCAGGTGATTTTTCTTATTTATTCCTTTCCTTTAACCCTGACATTAAAAAGTTCCCATGTTTTCCTTTATCGTTTAGTCTAGACTTTTATCACATTCCAGGGCAATTTAAATCATCTCATCTGGGAGCATTTCCAGTCCTTCTGGCCAGTTCATCCGACCCCGAGCTGTCAAATTTATCCTCCTAAAACATTAAGTTCGCTTTGTTATTTCCCTGCCTAAAAATATCGACTATTTATGGTGTCAAGGTGCCAACGTGCTTTTTCTCCCCTCCTCTCACTGTTTCCCAGCTCCTGCTCCATGACTTTTCTTGCTGGTCTCCTTTGTTATTTTTTTTATTTTTGAGACCAAGTCTTGCTCTGTCACCCAGGCTGGAGTGCAGTGGCATGATCACAGCTCACTGCAGCCTCAATCTCCTGGGCTCAAGCAATCCTCCTGCCTCAGCCTCCTGACCACTAAATTTTATTTATGCACATTTGACATCTGAATTTTATCTGATTTTTACAAGCCATGATGCTTTTACTATTCTTTGGATTTTCTTTTTTTTAAACTCTTTAAAAAGGTAAAAAATCATTCTTTGCTCACCATGGGCCACTGTTCGCAGATCCTTGGTCCAGACCCTTGTTGCTTTAAAAGTGTAGTCGGTGAACGTGCAGCATTGGCAACACCTGGAGCTTGTCAGAAATGCAAAATCGGGCTGAGCTGAGCAGGAGGATCGCTTGAGCCCAGGAGTGCAAGGCCCAGGTGTGCTGTGATCGGTGAATAGCCACTGCGCTCCAGCCTGGGCAATGCAGCATACAGGATCTGAACCCCCAACCCAGACCTGTGAATCTGACTCTGCGATTTAAAGAGGCTCCCCAGGTGATTCATGTAAATTGGAATCACCTGGGAAGTCTTAGAAAATTACTTAAAACCCAACTCCCCCCAGAGTCTTATATAACTAGTATAGGTGTTTCCTTCATATACAATGTAAAACACTAATAGTCTCTACAAGTTATACAAGAAACGGGCAATGAAAAGATTTATTAATTCGGGGCATGAGTTCTTTATGGAGCAATTATACTAATATTAAATATATTACTTGGGAGATGATGGTTGACAAATTGCTATAACACAGAGATTGCACAATTTAAAACTATAATAAATATGGTCCATTTGTAGCGGAGTCCAAACTTGCTCCTGTCCTTCTTGAAAAAAGGTTCAATGATTTACCATAATCCACTACGAAACATCTAAATGGGAAGAAACACAGAAGCGGTTTTTATCAGCATCACTTAATTTTTTAAAACAGAAACTGGTCAGATAAACTACAGAACTTAACTGTTGTGACAAAAATCTACATGTAAAAATTATTTGGCATTTTAGACAAATCAGATATGACTGGAGAAAGACAGATACAGTTTAAGGGTTATAAATTCATTTCCTGAATCAATATCCTCCCTTTTTGAAAAAAGTAATCTTACGCTGTTGAGCACAACAGACCAGAAGTGAACACTGTAAGTTATTAATGGGAGTTAACAGAACATGGGCTTATTTTATTAATAATATGCCTGACCTGGACCAAAGCAAGGAGAAAGGCCACAATACTCAGGTTTACTAAAACTAGCAAAACATGATCAAGTAAAAATGTTACCTTAGATATTTAAATTCAAAATAGGAGTACAAGTAAATTGTATGCACAGTTCATGAACACAAATAATTTGGAAAGATGTACAGCAAAATGTTAACAGTGATCCTGTCTCTGGGTAGTGAGATTTCAGGAGATGAGTTTAGTTTTAATTTTTGGTCTTTTTTGTTCCTCCATATTTCTTTTTTCTAGAGTAAACATATATATCTTAGGTAATTGAAAAAGAAGAATGAACTTAAAAAGCAATGAATGCCCAAGCATGACAGTAATCAGTATCTTTTGAAATTTAGTTTTTCACTTGCTTCGACATTAAAAACACTTCGAGGACTCATGATGCTAGAAAGTGCCCAAAAGACCGGTGGCCCAGGCCTAAAGAACTGAAGCCCATGCGGGTTAAGTCGCTTTGCTGCTCAGTGGCAGAACTGAGATTGGAACCACGGCCTCTAGAACTCTCTAACACAAAAAGTAAAATACACACAAAAATACATTTATCTCCAGAACACCGGAAAAAGCTGGGTCAATTTCAAGACCCTAGAAATATAAACAGGGTCAGCTCAGAAGCTAAGAACTCCCAGCTTTACCTTCAGGATGTCACAGGGAGAGGCGTCTGGTGGTACAGGTTTCCCAAGATGCTTTGAATATTCGGTTACCAAGACTGAAGCTTCATCTACACTATGGAATCAAAAGGAAAAAGCAGGCATGAGGAAACTTTTGGGGGTGGTAAATATGTTCACTGTCTGATTGTGGTGGTGGCTCTACAGGTATATACGTATGTCAAAGTTTCTCAAATTGCATACTTCGAATATGTGCAGCTTATGATATGTATCAATTATACCTCAAAAAATCACACAAATAATAAAACATAAATGACAGCAGGTAATCATGGCTGATCACGAGTGTTAAACAGCAGAAAGGTGCATTGAAGAGAAAGGGAAACCTCTCAAGCGACCGCACAGTCAGACCCAGCGTGGAGATGGAGCCGGTGGGTACCGCAAGTCCCACTGAACTTGCCCTTTCTCCGGTGTCACCCACTTCTTCCTTCTTTTCACTTTCCATATCCGCCCCCAGCCCTGTCCCAAGCAGCTTATTGTTTCTAAACTCGTGGGTGCTGGAAAATGAGATAACCAAACTTAGCAAAAATTACATGTTACAGAAAGCCACCAGTGCTCTCAGCAAGGGTATGAAGAATAAAGTCGTTAATTTAGGGTTTAGAGCAGACTGTCAGACACTGGTTTGGGGGATTCAGACAACTTGCTTAATTGTCTGATTCCAAGTTCACGTTCCAAAGGGTTGGGTTATATGACAACAAACTTCCAGGTATGAGCAGTACTGGGAGGTTTAATATTTGGAGTTTTAAATTATGACCACATAGCTCTATAATTGTTTGATATTTTCCTCCAAAGTAAAGATAAATTAAGGAAATTTTACAGTAATATTTTTTTTAAAAAATTAACTTACCTTAAGTCATTTGCCACATAGTTCACTAGTTCAGAGATGTTGTTGGTGTTCATCATATGCAGCTTCAACACTTGAAAGTATTTTGTCTTTGCCAAAATCCCAAACTCCTTCTTATTTATGATATCGTTTAGAATCAGACTTCTAATCTATAGAATAAGTATCATTATATTAAAAACGTGTTAAATTCCAAGTCCTTATTCAATAAACAGTTCTGACAACCAGAAGCTGAATTATCATTGTGTTGTGACTAAGCCTCATTTTAAGGGGAAGGAGGCCTGCTTTGGCCCATTTCAGCAGATGGTAAAAAAATAAGAAAGTAATTGTTGTCAATCATTTTGAGACTTTTATGAGAAAGAAGATCTGTTTACAATTATAAGCGTTTAAAGCTACAAATTTTCCACTGAGCACAGAAGTAAGCAAGACAGCCAGGGTTGCTGCCTTTTAAAAAATTTACTGAGGTTTTAATAAAAGCAAAATAATTTTATATATTAACAAACAGCTACACATAGTAGTTCCCAGCTTAATCTTGTTTGGAAAAATGATACTGTTCTAATATCAAAATTTTCATAGCAATAAAGGGAGATGAAATCGCCTCTTACTTGATGTGAAAATCCTGCTAACTGGCCGGTGTTCATATGCTCTTCTAATTGCTGTAAAATGATCTGAGGATCACATGAGACCAGAAAATTCTAGAGACAAATCGAAGTATAATTAATGGAAAAGTATCATGAGTACTAATTTCTGTCAAGTCTGGAAGGTTCTCATCATTACGTTTGAAATATTTTAAAGAATTTCTAATCTAGGAAAAAACACTTATCAACAGAAAATTATTGAAATGATGGAAAATAGCATTTTACAAAGACTTATTCCAACAGCAAGAGCTGTTTATCAGGCATTCTGTCATCCTAAGTGCTAAAAGGAATCTATTTAAATACTGAAATGTTGACAAGTATTGAGGGATGAATTTATGAATAATCAAAAGAGGAAAAAAAAAAGACAAGCACAGATGGCTTTGAGAAAATGGAATTAATAGACCAAATGACAAATAAAAAATATGCATGTTCATTTATATAGATCTCTATGCACTGGCATATCTGCCAGGGGGGGAAATAACTGCACGTTTCAAACCACTTTGTTCTCTTTGTTCTATATTATTAATATAAGGGAGAGTTAGTTGTTTTTTTTTTTAAGAGTTCTGTCCTCGAAATGCTCGTGGCTCCTTTTGTTAGGCACCCACATGTAAAATCTGACTCCCCCTCTCTTTTATCTCTCACATCTAATCACTACGTCGCTGCTTTCCTTGCAGCCCTTCCATCTTGTTCAAGTTCATTGCCACCACCTTGGGTACCTACCCCCTCAAGCTTTCCCTGCTTCCCCACAGGGTTGTTTTGTGTGGATTACATGAGATGAAATTCTGTTCAGATGCAATAGCCTCCCAAGACTTCCTCCTCTGGCCACCTACCTCTCTCCTCTGGTCAAGCCTACATGGGTTAATGGGTTATTCCTTCTAAAATACGGCCTTCATCATTTCCCTTCACTCTTCCAAGAAAATCAACTGTTCCCCACTGATAAAGAAAAAGCTCCAGGCCGGGCACGGTGGCTCACGCCTGTAATCCTAGCACTCTGGGAGGCCAACGCGGGTGGATCGCTCAAGGTCAGGAGTTCAAGACCAGCCTGAGCAAGAGCGAGACCCCGTCTCTACTAAAAAAACAGAAATAAATTATTTGGACAACTAAAAATATATATATATGGAAAAAATTAGCCAGGCACGGTGGTGCATGCCTGTAGTCCCAGCTACTCGGGAGGCTGAGGCAGGAGGACCGCTTGAGCCCAGGAGTTTGAGGTTGCTGTGAGCTAGGCTGACGCCACGGCACTCTAGCCAAGGCAACAGAGCCAGACTCCGTCTCAAAAAAAAAAAAAAGGAAAAAAAAAAAAGCTCCAATGTCTCTTTTAAGACATCCCTCAATTGGACCTTAATCTATCTTCCTGTCTTACCTCCCACTAAACCCCCACACAAAACTTCTCCCTCACTTATACTGACATACTCATGCTTTACAGGTCTGGTGAAAAGAAAATGCAAGCTTTTGCAAGGGACATGCAAGATGAGACCTTACATTTCCTTGGTCGTCCCAGAGGAATAATATGCAAGATACCTTAATTTGCTGGTGCCTTTTCTCTGAGTGTGGCATGAGCATCAGACAAGCTAATGCAAAAGCCGGAAGCTCCAACTGGACATACTGCCTGGCAACCCCGATCATGTCGAGATCATCTGAAACTGGACATCTTCGAGAGAGTACATTAATTGGTTAATAATCTGTCAGAGTCACTAGATTATATTGGCCTTTTTTGCTTTCCATAGTCATTTACCTGTCCAGGCTTTCAACAATTTTAGACACTAAAGTGCTGGAACATAACACATACTTACTAATGAGAAACTCGAGTCTTTGATGGCATATGATGTGGAATAAACGAATCTACCTACAGGAACACAGACTACAATTTGCTACCACGATTATGTCTGAAAGCCTACAGATGCCTAAATTCTCGGATGACTCAAAATCTAAGAGACAACACTATGCGATTTGGGTAGACACAAAAGATACTCTATACTTACATTAACATCAGGTATTACTACTAATTTTTAGAGAATGCTTATTGAATATTGGTTTACTAGTTGTACCACATGTGGAAAGCAAACATCACAAAAATAATAGAGATATTTTACTACAAAAACGTGTTATGTGTAACTTCTCAACATAAAGGAATTACTCACGTGAGATGTCTATTAAAAAGGAATCCTATAAGCAACAAATTTTATTTTGTTGGTAGGTGAGCAAATGTTTTACTTACTCTAGGACAGCGATGAGACTCTCACAACACTCTGATAGCTGACTGGGACTTAAAGGACAAGAGGCTGAAGATAAAAAACAACAGTGATATACATACACGCAGATACAGAATGCTCTGCCAATGTTTTGGAGGAGAGAAAAATACCTGAAAGTAGTGGTATCTGTATCACACGCTGCCAAGCTTTGCTGAAGTAGGGCACCTGCGGAAAGAAGTCCATTAAAGAATCCATGTGTGGGATTTTACAAAGTCTTCTTTATTTTGCAGTCACAAAACTGCACATTTAAAGCTTATATTCAGGATGCTAAGACCAAAATCATAAACTGCTAACTCCCCATTAGAGATGATTACAGTTCTATAGTCCTTCATAACTATATTTCAGGATCTTGTTATACGATCCTGGCTGATTCATTATTGTTCTATTTGGCAAAAAGTGTCAGAACTCAACTCAGAAAACGAAATTAATACTAAGCCTATTACATGGCAGACATTGTGCCGGGGCTACAGGAAAGGGGGAAGGGGTCAAGAGGAATTATTTCAAGAAAGTGAATATGAACGTAAACGTCCATCAACAGAGGAGTGGTTAAATAACTTTTGGTGCATTTTACTTCATAGTATAGAGAATTAAGAATTTAAAATAACAAACTACCTCAAAAGGCTATAGAGTTATCATAAGCCCCAACAATCCGAGGTATGTACTCATGAGAAATGAAAAACATGTACATGTGAAAACTTGCACACAAATGTTCACAGCAGCATTATTCATAATAACCAAAAAGTGGAAACAACCCAAATGTCCATCAACTGACAAACGGATAAATAAAATGTAGTATATCCACACAATGGAACATTGTTCGGCAATAAGATGAAGTTCTGATACACGCTATGACATGACGTTATGCCAAGTAAAAGAAGCCAGACACAAAAGGCCACATACTATGTAATTCTACTGACACGAGCTGTCCAGAATAGACAAATTCACAGAGACGGGAAGGGGATGAGTGGCTGCTGGGGCTGGAGGGAGTGGGGAATGGGGAATGATTGCTAATGGAGATGCAGTTTCTTTTGGGGGCAAGGAAAATGTTCTGGGATTAGATGATGGTGACAGCTGCCCGACCTTGTGAATACAGAAACTACTTAATGGTACACTTCGAAAGGATGAATTTTACATGTCATTATATCTCAGTAAAAAAATGACATAGATCTGTATGTGCTGATATGGAACAATCTCCTGGAGACCAATGTTATGTGAAAATAATACTTTGTTTAGACTGTGACTGCGCTTATGTATACGAAGATATACGCACAGTTGACCCTTGAACAACACTGATTTGACTGTGCACATCCACTTATGTGTAGATTTTCTTCCATCTCTGCCACTCGAGACAGCAAGACCTACCCCTCCTCTTCCTCCTGAGCCTACTCGATGTGTAGACAATGAGGATGAAGACCTTTATGAAGATCTACTTCCACTTAACGAATAGTAAATATATTTTCTTCTTTATGATTTTCTTTATAACATTTTCTTTTCTCCAGCTTACTTTATTGTAAGGGTATAGTACATAATACACACATACAGCATACAAAGTATGTGTGAATTGACTGTTTATGTTGTCATTGAGGCTTCTGGTCAACAGTGGGCTATTAGTTTTGGGGGAGTCAAAAGTTGTGCAAGTATTTGACTTCACAGGAGGTCGGTGCCCCTAAGCCCCACGTTGTCCAAGGGTCAACTGTACACACGCGGCCGTGTACTTATATAATAACCGGAAGACTCCCTAAGAATACATAGGAAATAGTAAACAGTGTTTACCTCTGGGGAGATAGTAATGAAGGGAAATAATAAAGGAGAATCTCCATGTTTTACTCAGCATATTTCTATATAATATATATTACAATGATTATATGGGTGCATGTTTTGTGAAATTTATAAATGATGAACAAGACATGGTCTCTGACTTTAAAGATCTTCACAATCCTTGATGGGGCAGCCCCAACATCTAATTAAAATAAATTAGACTGCAACAAATGTTAGAATAGAGCCAACATGGTTCGAGAGCATAAATGAAGACATGACTTGTGGGGCCTGGAGAACTCAGGAAAGTGAGGCCTTCGAGGTGACACAACTTTAACAGAACATCGTCCTGCAGCCGATCAGTTCTGTTCTCTACAGAGGAGCCGATTGCTTAATCCATGTGCCCGGCAGTCACACAGCCAGCAGTACGAAGATTAAATTCAACATTTACATACCTGCCATAAAGAATGGATACTAGACATGGCTTTTAAAACTTTCCTTAGATAAGAAATCTGTAAAATAAAATAAAATAGTTTCAAAGACCACTAAAATGCAAAATTTTGGTGTGAAATACTAGATTCTTAAAGTTTGAAAAGGAGTATCAGTAAAAATTTATCTTCCATGAGAACTGCCACAGAAGTTCACTTACAAATTCATAAATATCAAAAAAGGCCAGGGAACCTTCCATTTGTTCCCAGTGAAATTTATGTCATTCTGAGTTTGTACTCTCTGGCCTAACACCAAGTTCTTTTAAGTATGGCATGAACCCAGCGAGACTGAATGTGCTTTTAGCATACATCTGTTCAGTAATAAGTACCATTGCAAAATGCTTAGGAGGTGCAGTACAAAAGCTTTAAAATATACTTAGTCTAGGGCACCAAGTCTTATTTACCATTTTGAAGCCAAGAAGCTTTTGCAAGAGTCCATTCCAAAGCTGCAGGTCATAGATTTTGTATTCTAAACAAAGCTCAGTCACTAATCTTACCGCCTGAAAAAAAAAAAAGGAAAGAAAAGAAAAAAACTATGATGCTTTGAGACACCAGTAAATCCAACCACCTTTAGAAAAGGTAGGGCAACTTAATACAAAATATGCTTATAATCCAAAAATGTCTATTGAAGACTTCCTTCCTTCTTTCTTTCTTCTTAAATTTTTTTGTAGCGACGGAATCTCACTATGTTGCCCAGGCTGGTTTCGAACTCCTGAACTTGAGCAACCCTCCTCTCTCTCCCTCCCAAAGTGCTAGGATTATAGGCATGAGCCACTGTGCCCAGCCAACTTCCATCTTTCTAATGAAAGAAGCAAAAAGATGTTCTTTTTCTTGCTGTCATGGACTCACAAATGAAACTTCAGACTTCTCCCCCTTTCTTCTAAGAAGAGTTTGCCTGTTCACTCCACACCTGGGCTCCATCTGCCTCAGAGACTAAATTCTCATAGGCAACTAGGAGGAGGAGAAATGATACCCTCTCTCTATAGGGACAGAGGGTCTCTTCTCCCTGTCTAGAGGACAGACAAGCCACGGGAGGGATTATAAAAATGCTCTCTCTTGGCAACAAGGATGACTTTAGCCCATGGGCTTCGAGGAAGAGCAGTAAGGGGACCTTCCAAGTTGCTGTACCCATCCACGTGCCAGGACGGGAAAGTAGAAAAGGTTTCAGAGCAACGGACTTGTTGGGGGTTGAAGAGTTTCTCTGGTTTTGTCTTTCAGGGACCTGAGGGAACACGACAGCCTGTGAGAAGGGGCCCTACCTCCCAGATGACTCGGTGAACCTACCATGGCCTCATGACTGTGGTTTTTCCACAGACCCTTAATCATTCCTTCTTTAGGACTGTTGCAAAATTGTTCAGCTGTGATGGGGATATTCAAAGTCTCAAATAATGCCAGAAAAGTTATACATTTCAAATCAGATCTGGAAAACAGAGACATTTATAAGAATCATTCTCATGGGCCATGTTTACATTTAAAATACAAGCCACCTATGAAAATATTAGGCCAGTTTGTTTTTAAATGTCCATTTTGGGCTTCTAAATATATTCACTGAATGTAGCACCAGATAGAAATCAGTTTGAGCAGGATACAGAAAACATTCAGTTTCTAAATGTCTCCAAGACATGAGGAAAACATGTTCTCAAAGGCCTGTTGCCCCTTTGCCGAGAGCAAGGCGATAGGACCACATTCACGCAGCTACTCTAACGTGCTCTTCTGAATTAAAGGGCTTAAAAGTTACAGTTTTAAAAATGACCTGTTTCCATTTCTTAATACAATGAAAAAAATTCTACTTACTTCACTTCTTCAATGGGTTTTTTAAAGAGAGATTCTATAGTTTTCTTGTCAGCCAAATACAGGAGACACCGCAGAGCTCGTGTCCTATGAGCGAATGTTAACTGATGCATACCCAACGTCTGAAAGACCGAGAGAGGTTTGGAGTGTCACACAAGGGCATGCTGTAAGTGGGTAAATGAATCTCAGCTTAGGTAACATAAGCAACATAATTTTTTAAAAATTAAAGTCAATCTCTGCCTTTAAAGAATGCATAGTACAGAACAGTGCTTCTCGGCGTGTGGTCCATGGACCCACGGGCGGGGGGGGCAGTCCTGACAATCAGGAACTAAAGGGTCTAAACTATTTACATGATGATGCTAAGATGTTATTCGTCTTTTACACTGTGTTGATGTTTGCACTGAGGGTGCAAAAGCAATGGTGGGTAAGCTTGGTAGCAGAATCAAGGCAGGGGCCCCCAACTCTCACAGTAGCCACTGTACTCACAGGCATGCACTGGCAGTATTAAAACCAAAGACTTGCACTTAAGAATGTTCTTGATGAAGCAGTAAAAAATAATTTTATTGAAACTCAAATTTTGGATATACAGTCTGCCCTCCGTATCCATGGGTTCCACATTTGTGACTCGACCAATGGCGGATCAAAAATATTCAGGGGAAAAAAAATTCCACAAAGTTCCAAAAATCAAAACTTGAATTTGCCACACTCCAAGTGCTACATTGAATCCACTTGGATGAAGTAATGTGTAGGCATTGTATTAAGTATTATAAGTAATCTAGAGATAATTTAAAGTATATGGGAGGATGTATATAGATTATATGCAAATATTATGCCATTTTATATAAAGGACTTGAGCATTCTTGGGTTTTGGTATCTGTGGTGGTCCCGGAGCTAATCCCACACAGATACTAAGAGGTGACTGTATATCATATAAACATGAATTCACATTCAAATTCATAATAATTTTTGTTTGTTTGTTTCTTTTGGAGATAGGATCTTGCTCTGTTGCCCAGGCTAGAGTGCAGTGGCATCAGCATAGCTCACTGCAACCTCCACCTCCTGGGCTTAAACTGTCCTTCTGCCTCAGCCTCACAAGTAACTGGGACTACAGACGTGCGCCACCATGACCAGCTAATTTTTCTATTTATGGTAGAGACAGGGTCTTGCTCTTGCTTAGGCTGGTCTTGAACTCCTGGCCTCCAGTGATCCTCCCACCTAGGCCTCCCCAAGTGCTAGGATTACAGGTGTAAGCCACCATGCCCAGCCAAATACATGTTAATATCAATTAAAATGTACTCATTAATATTCTATGTGGTACAGTGGGAAATACACAAAACATACTGCAAGGAAAAGTACTTAGACAGCTGAGTCGTGAGTTGCACTAGCCACTTCACATGGATACCATTTTTATTTGAAAGAGCAACTCAACAACAGACTTATATGCAAAGAAAAAAAGGGATTATTTTTTCTTCCTGTCATGGACTTACAGCCAGCATCTGACTTCCCCCTTTTCTTCCTTTTCTGGAAGAACCACTTGCCTGTGGGTGCCATACCCTTCCTCTCCCTCTGCTCCAGCTGCCGCAGAGGACCTTTCTATATGCAAAAGCCTGAAGCCAGGCGTCGTGCTGCCTTCAGGGAAGGCGAGGTCAGTCTAGTTGGAGTCTGGTGGGCAGAGATGGTGCCCTGACCAGAGCGGGCAGCTGAGTGTGGCAGGCCGGGATGCCATGGGGGAAGCTTTCCCTGTGGCCAGTTCTCTTAGCCCCCTGGTGTCAGGAATGTCGACTGACCAGGGAGTTAATGATGGTGAATACAGATAACCTGTGGGAACTGTAAACAGGTGCACCATGCAGTTTGCTGAACAGATGTTACCGAGGCCAGCACTAAATGGAGCACGGTGGACAGCACAATCCTTGTTTATGACGTTAGATACACTTTGAGAGCTTGTTTGGAGGTTCTAGTAGGGAGCACAACTACTCGTGTACCCTTGACCAAAAAATGGTCCTCCTCTATCAGCGAAAGTCGTCCTCTTCGACCGAGCATGCAGCTTTGGGAGGGACGCAGATGGAGCACAGAGGGAGGAAGGGGACGCCTGCCTAGCCAGCCAGATCAGCCGCATCAACCCTGGCGATCAATGGGTGACAGATGTCGCAGCCAGATCGCCCTCACATCCTAGATACCCTCTGAGTAAGTATGTATGTGAGCATCCTGAATCCTCTGTTCATGAAATCAAGCATGGGAAATGCACGGGAAAGAGTGTTAAGCTGAGGTGCACAGACGAGTTTTGATTAAGTTTCTGGGCTTACAGTTGTTGCTGATGTTGCAAACACAAAGAGCATTCTTGAACTGTAATCCATCGGACGAGACAGGAGGAGATACTGCACTCTGGGAAAAAATGTAATTACATTGATTTAATTTAGCGATAGATTACCAAAACAGTAGACTTATGTTTCTGCCCACAGAAAGTCATTAGACATCCCAAATGTAGGCAAGAAGGATTACGGGTCAATGACATTTTTGCTTCCCCTTTAAAGGAGGCTTAATCTTTTCCTGAGTTCCTTCATGGCCAAAAAGGAAAATATATACAGTAAAACCAGGCCTCAGCTTCCTCATCTATAAAAGAGCTAGGCAATATTTCTATTTAAGAAATTAACACAAACTGTAGCTGTAAAGTCCTTTGAATACTTCGCAAGGGAAATTCTGTGTTTAGTACCCAGGACCTTGTTAGTGACACATTTCAACCTCTAGAGTTAACCTCTAGGGCAGGCTGGCCTCTCCCAGGACAGGGCCAGATGGATGGGGTGCGGTAGGGGTTGGGTGGGGTGGAGCTTTCAGTGGAAAAAGGCAGGAAGTTACGAACTTGGCATGAAAGTTATGAACTTTTAGGATTTCCTGTTTTCCTCCTCTCTCCTTTTTTTTTTTTTTTTGAGACAGAGTCTTGCTCTGTTGCCCAGGCTAGAGTGCTGTGGCGTCAGCCTAGCTCACAGCAACCTCAGACTCCTAGGCTCAAGTGATCCTTCTGCCTCAGCCTCCCAAGTAGCTGGGACTATAGGCATGCGCCACCATGCCCGACTAATTATTTTCTATATATATTTTTAGTTGTCCAGATCATTTCTTTCCACTTTTTAGTAGAGATGGGGTCTCACTCTTTCTCAGGCTGGTCTCAAACTCCTGACCTTGAGCAATCCACCAGCCTTGGCCTCCCAGAGTGCTAGGATTACAGGCGTGAGCCACCACGCCCGGCCTTCCTCCTCTCTTTGAATTGCTTCCAAGACTTTCCATGTGGCTGATTCAGTTAGACACTCCAGGAGCTACTTGTTGAACAAAGGTGCCCCTGCCCTTAAAAGACTAAACAAGGCCAGGGGTGGGGTCCAGAGGGAAGGAGGGCATGGAGTGCCTGGTTAGGCCAGCTCTGCTCCAAACCGGGAGAAACTCTCTCCTTGGGTTTGTCTTTTCTCACCGTCAGCTCTCAGGGCTGAGGTAGGACGTAGGGCCTCAGCCTCCCAGGCCTCCTGACCTACTTTTGCTCTGCGCCAGGAAAGGCAAAAAGCTGGCATGCGTGCTACCACGCCCTCTCCGGGCCTACGCCGAGCAACATTCATGGATTGCCACCTTCTTTCTGATTTGGGCCCACATACAGTCTTCGCAAGAGACTAAGCCATGACCAATCAGACAGCACATTAGACAAAATCAGCATACCTTTCTTGGTCTCAGCCATAGGTTACAAGGACAGAGGGAATCCAATGGTCCATTTATGAACCACACCAGCTTACCATGGTGAGAGAACATATGCAGGCCCAGGGCCAAAGTCCCAGCTAATAAAAGAGTTTTCCTTTGCTTGGGATACACTCTCTGCTAAAGATGTTCTGGAACCCTTAACAATCATGGGAGCTCACTGGGGGGTCAGAAATTCTAGACTTGGCTGTCTCTGATTTTTTCCACTGGAGATACTCATAGCCATATATCAATGAATTGGTTCTTCTCAGAGATTCTGACCCAAGTTATATTAATAAAGTCTTTTAAAAACCAACCTCTGAAAAATTTATTGGTAAGATTTCCATTAGGCAGCAAGATATAGGCGAATGTAAGTAAAGGAAATGGGTACCTTCGTAGTGCTTCATCTTCTTGAAGTTCAAACAATTCCGACGGATTCTTTGAAAAAGTAGGAAAAAAGTTCAAAAACTGAAGAAAGTTTGACTATAAAAACTTTGATCTTATGAAAATCTATTAGATGAAAGACCCAATATACATTATGTTTACATAGAAAAATTGCAATGCAAATAATTATGAAAAGAATTTTGCTTAAGAGATGGGTTTACTCATATTCATTCACTCAACAAACATTTACTGAGCACTTACTATGTGATGGGCATGCATGGGTTGCCTGAGTAAACAAAACAAGTATGCCTGTCCTGGAGTTTATGTTCATTGGATAATTTTTAAAAGGAAAGGACTCTGTGCATTTTAAATGAGTCATTCATTAATTCAGTGTATATTTATCTGGACTTACAGAGGACTGTGTGCTAGATTCTGTACACAGATGCTGTCCCTGGCCTCAAGTAAGTTTTAGTTTGTACTTTGAACTTATGTATAAGTTAAAACATCTATAAATGCTGGTTTTGAAGTCAACCACAGATTCTACGTGGTGTAGACATGCTTCTAACTCCTCTGTTCCCACTGAAGCGCAGTTCTTGCTCTTGGTAAACATTTAAAAAATACTTGTTGAATCAAATGCCAAGTGATATAAAAAACTACAAATTAAAAACCTAAGGTTGTACTGTGCAGGACAAACATTCAGCTTCCGAGAAGCAGCCCTTGGTTTGTACTCAACAGCAGACATTCTTGGCTGTGACTACTCACTTCCTCAGGTTTTGCTGAAGGGCACAGCCATTTCTCCAACAACACGTCCCAGACTTTTTCCAAATTAATTTCATTGACTTCAGCTATTTCTTTAGCTGCTGCGTGAATATCTAAGATATTCAAGATAAAGAATTTTTAAAAAAGAAAAACTCAAGTTGTCAGTATAAGAAAACTGAGTATCAAAATGATAGTTCTTGAACCAAAAAAAAAAAAAATCAAGAGTTTTGACCTCACCGGGATAATCTTTGCCAGATGCATTCTGAATTCTTTGATTGATGCTGGGATGTTCGTACAGACGGACAATGAGATGCGCTGGCTTTCCTATGACTCTTAAATATTCCTCTGTGTTCAACTTGTGGGCTATGAGCACAGCTTCCGTGCCCGATCGCCGGTACTGGATATGGAGCTTCTTCAACAAAGCCTCAGCTTTTTCATGCTTTTCATCCTTTTGAAAAATTCCAAGCAAAAAGAAAATCTTATTTTATAAATCTCACTTGAGACTAAGAATCCAACTTTATCAATCATGGTCCTACCCTTCCTTAGTTACATACTTAAGCATCTACACAAAGTTGTGGTCTTCTTTCTCCATTCGAGGCACCAGGGCAGAATGAGAAGGCAGGCTACGCAAGCACAGCTTCATTCAGAAGAGGAACCTTCAATCTCATAGTTCAGACACACTTAGGCCTGGCACAGTGGCACATGCCTGTACTCCGAGCACTCTGGGAAGCCACAGTGGGAGGATCGCTAGAGGCCAAGAGTTCAACACCAGCCTTGGCAATATAGCGACACCCCATTTCTACAAAAAATAAGAAAACTGGCCAGGTGTGGTGGCATGTGCCTGTAGTCCCAGCTACTCAGAAGCTAAGGCAGGAGGATCGCTTGAGCCCAGTTTAAGGTTGCAGTGAGCTAAGATCGTGCCACTGCACTGTAGCCCAGGCAACAGAGTGAGACCCTGTCTCAAAACAAAAAACAAAAAAACAAAGTGGAGACCATTCTTCTGAGTGAAGTATCGCAAGAATGAAAAAACAAACACCACATGTACTCACTATTAAACTGGAACTAATAGATCAACACTTACGTGCACATATGGAAAACTCAACAGAAATCAAGCAGGTGGAAGGTGGGAGGAGGGGTTGGGTAAATTCACACCTAACGGGTACAATGCACATTATCTGGGTAATGGACACACTGATAACATTGACTCAATCTGTATAAAAGCAATACATGTAACCAAAACGTTTGTACCCCTGTAATATTCTGAAATTAAAACAAACAAAACAAACCAGACACACCTGTGATGGGATGTTCTCTAGCCATCTTTCAGCTAAATAAAGGCAGAATTTCAAAGCAGACATCTTGAAGGAACCTAAAAAGTTAAAGAAAGATTTATAAGCAAAGCTTAATCCTTTTAAGAAAATATATTTTGGCTAAATTAGTAAGATTTTGAATTATAAAAATGCATACTCACAGTAAAAAAAATGTAAACAAGACAGAAGGACACAAACTAGAGAGTAAAAGTCCATAGAGCCCTCATCAGCTTCCATTCCTTAGATTCTTATATTCCTTCCAGAAGTTTTCTGTGTATGTGTGTGTGTGTGTGTGTGTGCGCGCACATGTACCCATTTTAACCCAAATGGGATAAGACCATACATACGCTAGTACGATTTGCTGTTTTCACTTTGTATCTTAGATATCTTTCCAAATCAGCTACACAGTACTCCATTCTATGAATATACCCTATTTTTTTAACTAGTTCCTGCTCAGTGAGCATTTTTAACAAAATAGTCATTTTCAAACTTGTGTTACAACTGAAAACATGGCAATAAGCACCTGTGCTTGTGTGTTTGTTTGGTTATGTGAGACTATCCAAGGACTCATCATTGAAAGCATAACCGGATGCTAGAAAGCACACGTCACTTTACATTTCTACCAACAAGATGGCGAGCGCCCGTATCCACACACCCCAACCACACGGCCAGGAACCCTGCCTACTTCGCTTGCGGTTTTTAGCACTCAGCAGTGCCACGAGTGAAGAGAGCCAGCACATACATTTTAAAATTCTCACACCGTTCCTCCTTAAAGACAGAAAAGGCATACTTTTTTTTAACTACAATTTTAAAGGACAAACCTTTACCTTCAGGGATATCCTGGGCAAGGCTGATGGCAATCGCTACGGCCCACTCGGGGTTGACTATGGACAGTAAGTAGGACTCGATGGTTTGAGTGATCTTAGTTATTTCCTTGTTAATCAGTGTTGAGCATTTTGCTTGTGTTAACTTCAGGAGCTTTGGCTTCAGTTTTTTTTCAAAAACGTGTTTGGCTGTAGACACGTACAGTGTGTCCAGAGAGAACTTCAAAGGAAAGGAAAATTATGGCTGATTCGTATGTTTACCTTTAAGGCTCTACATGAAAGTAGCTTAACAATCTTTTACACAGGGTAGGAATTACTTATAGGACAAAGAAATGTCTCACAAAGTTTTAACCCATTACCTTCATTAATTTAGAAATTAAGAGCAATGTCGGGAAGGATTCTTCACTGAGTTCTGTAGCTGGAAAGAAAACAAGGAGGGTTTGCTTAGGAAAAAAATTTTTGACTATTCAGTAAAATACATTAAAAGTTAATGAACATACAGAGAATTTTCCAGAAGTTCTGTGCTGTGCCAAAGAATATTAGGTGAAAAGGCAGTCTAGTTTGGGCCGCTGACGGCAAAGTTATTACATGTTCCAGCATATACTGATATTCTAGGTCCACGGGAGGAGAAATTCTTCTGTATGACTTCAAATGTTTCAGAATATTCAATGCCTATATTAAAATACAAAATAATTTTCCTGTGAGAATAACCGAATTCTAAGCTGTTTTAAAATCTTCTAACTCTACACCATCAAAGGTTTCCATTTCTGACACAGTCTTGTTTTCATAAAGATAATCAAAACATTTTCTAGTCTTCTCTTTCATGTTATTATTCTAAACCATAATGTATATGATCATTAAGGAAATCCTACTAGGAGAAACCAATGCTATCTTGTTGGTAGGATGTTTTGTAAATGAGAGTTGGGCAGTTCTCTACATGTTCTTCAAATAGTTTGAGATATACTTCAAAAAAATACTTGGTTTCATTGAAAGGAGAGAAGGCAGATCTAAAATTAATTCCCTATATCCCTTATCCTTCTCATGTTTATATTTTATACTTAGGGGCTTATATAACCTTTCGAATCAACTCATTTTCTTTTAATGTCTAAAATCCAATTAAAAATATTAAAGCTACTATGACCAAAATTCAGAAATGATTAAAAAGTTAATGAAAGTACTGAGATAGAATTTTTCAAAGAATATGTGTTATTTTCAAAAATCTGGGAGGAAAACGCTTTATCTAGGACTTTAAAAAGTCCTGGACCTACCCATTAATATACAAAGCTGAATCTACCTGTCCTTTGTTCTTGCTAGATGGCAAATAATATTGCCTTAGCTCTTCCCAGTTAGTCCTCTAGCGACTTCCTGCTCTTGGATAGCAGGAGAAGTGGTTTAAATCACCTCAATACAGCACAAATAGGATGAAGATAAGTGACATGGATAGCACAAAAATCTTTTTACTTTTTGTGTTCCTTTTAAAGAAAAAAAGATCTACAATAAAATGAACAGTTTAAAGGGAGCTCAAAGTATAATCCAGAAAGACACCAGACAACTGTAATATGATTTATGATCCAAATAAAAGCATGAAGATGATTAGATGATTTTTAAATCTTTAACATATTTGTTATACCTGATTAATATTAACATTGGTTATCTTTTCATCGGCTCTTTCTATAACTTTCAGGACAACTTCGATCATTTCGTAGTCATAGGGATCCAACTGCACAAAAACAAAATACATCCAACCTTGAGAAAGTATCGCCATGCTTTACTCAATTACATTCATCAGTACAGGTCACAAATACAAAAATCTCGGTGCACTACCATGTTAAATTAGATCAATTACTCTTTCAAAAGTTAGCTAAAATTTTCTAACTTCTAAAATTACCTCTGTTAGGATAAACAGATATGCTTAAAAATATCTCAAAAGCTATTAAAAAGAAGCCGCACAAAGCAATGTTGTTTTAATAAAGAAAGATGCTCTTAAAATACTAAAAACATAAAAAGAATAAACATATGGTCAAAATTTTATAATTTTATAAGATTTTTGGAATTAAAGTTCTATTTCTTCTACTTATGATGGGAAAATTAGAACAGGAAGAAATTGACCTTTTCTTGGAAATGACACAACTAAAATCGCGGGCCTCCAAGCAAAAGTTTCTCAAAGGATTCTGTTTTAGCTCTACCTATATACTGCAATTCAAAAGGTAATGGGGTGGCATCTATATAGACTGGTAAAAAGAAAGGAAGTATTCTCTTTGCTCTTTGTGTCTGCCCACACACCATTAATTTTTTTCTATCTCTTTTAAATGCCAACTAAACTCACACGAAAACAACACTGAACAAAGTGGCAAGATGAACTGCTGCACTTAGAAAATTTGAGCAAGTCTATACAATTTTTGGCTGAATTACAGTCAAAATACAACACTGAAATATTTCTTGCAGTTTTACAACCTTATTTCTCCTGCTACCTGTCTACATTCTCCCATTAAACTACCCTTTGACCTAAAAATTCCAATTCTCAGATCTGCAAAGATAATCAAACAAGAGTACGAAAATGTATGTACGAAGATATTCATTGTAACAATTTATAATAATAAAATTTAGGGTGCAGTGGCACACACCTATAGTCCTAGTAACTTGGGAGGCCGAGGCAGGAGGACTGCTTGTACCCAGGAGTTCAAGACCAGCCTGGGCAACATAGTAGGACCCCATCTCAAAAAATTGTTTAAAAATTAAAAAAAATAAAATTTACAAACAATTTAAATGTCCATCCATAAAAGGCTGATGTTTTATCCATATAGGGGAATAATAAATATGCATCTATCAAAAAATGAGATAGATGTATATATACTGACATGCAATGAGATTATGTTAAGTGAAAAAAGAAGGTAACAGAATAGTACTTTTAGAATAGGATAGTCCCTACAGCAAACTATTAACATTTTCATCTATAAGGAATGGGGTTATAGGGAAATCTCCCTTTTCGATTTATTCCTCTCTCTAGTTTGACATTTTTTCAAAGAATGTGTGCTATTTTCAAAAATCTGGGAAAAAAATGCTATGTTGCTACGTCTAGGACACAAAGGATAGACATGCATGCAGGGACAATCACGTGAAGAGGCAGCCAGAGGGCAGCCATCTGAATACTGAGGAGAAAAGGGTCAGAGGAAACCAACCCTGCTGGCACCTTGAACTTGAATTTACAGCCTCCAGAACTACAAGCAAATAAATTCCTGTTGTTTAAAAAAAAATTGCTATGCCTATTTAAAAAAAAAAAAGGCAGGAGAATTACTGTATTAAACTGTATTAAAAATATAGAGATCTAGAGTTATTTCAAAATTAAAAGTTTATAAAAATATAGAACATATACATCTAATTTGTGACTACACATATCTAATTGAGGGTGGGAGGGTTGAGATGAGCCAACACATTCATTTCACCATTCCTCTACCTTATGTAGTATTCCACTGAGACTGATGACCAAATCTTTTGTGCTTGTCAGTAAAGGAACCATCTCAAGGGCTTTGGCCAGGAGCTTGGACCGCTGCTGCTTTGTAGACTCTGGGCTTGCAATCCTCTGGCTTTGGCTGGCATTGGTGTTGTGGAACAGTGTTTCGATGAACAGCTGAAGCGCTGCATCACAGTCCAGCTGAAATGTGCTAAAAGAAGCACTCAATTACACACTAAACTCCCTAAATGCATGCATTTCCATGCAGAGTTTCTGACAAAATACTCAGGTGCATGCTCTCATCTCTGAAATTTAACCTTATCCATACAAAGGAATATCACAGATTTCAACAAAGATGACAAAGGTCTTGTGTACTAACCTTGGAATACATATTGTTAATTGTGTGCTATAAGATGATATGTAAATTATAATTCTGTTTTAAACAAATTTTACAAAGTGCCTGTTAGCCTATGTATAGGGAAAAAAAAGGACAAGATAAGCCAAACTCTTTTTGACTGTGATTATCTATGAGCATTAGGATTATGTGGGACTTTGATTTTAATAAGTTCCAGCTGAGTTAGAAAAATATAAGGATTTAAAAATTAGGAATCTGATTAGTATAGACAAAGCGACAACTGAAATGTCTTTTCAGGCCCTATTGATAAGACGGTGATGGTTTAATTTGCTATATAGAATATATAAAATATCAAGAAAAGCTTTAAGCACAGCCATTTTCAAATCACTCTGTGATATTCTAAAGGTCATCTAAATTTATTCAGATAGACTGCTTGAAGCAGAAGTGTCACTATCACACAAATACAAATCATCAATGCCACGTAATCAGAACAATTGTGAAATGAACCTGACATTATAGCCACTCAAATTTCAGAAAAGGGTTCTATACTATAAAACAACACACAAGAATCTGCTGGGAGTGCAAGTTAATAAAAGAGAGTGTGTGCACCTTGTAATACTCCAAACCAAATAATGGCATGGTTTTGTTATTTCAGAGTACAGTTTAAGTCAGTGCTACTTAGAGCTACAGGCAGCTTATAGTCCTTGACTTGTAGGCTCAGGAAGGTGACAGCCAGCGTCATTACTCTATTCCCCACTATCTACAGGGAGAAAGAACTGTATGGCTGCCTGGTGTAGGAAATGCACTAAGCTGCCTCATTATCAGTATCTCAGATTCCATTGCTTTGTTACAAATCAGATGAGGGTTAGAGCACCCTTAGTATTTAGAAGCAGTCACTTATAATTGACCTCGAGTAGGTTGTGTAAGTTGGACTTGTTTTCTCATGCATCAACTGGCACTAATATGCAATAAAAATTGTAAAAATTAAATGAGATGATGTGTGTGAAAGCACTTTGAAACCAGCAAATGAGTCCTCATATTTAAAAGACAGAAGCATCTGAGATGTAAATTATAAATCATTTATTCCTACTCATCAAAGTCAGCTGAATCTATAAATAACACATTTTGTATATTTAGGTTTTTAAATCTACTTACAAAGTTTTTAATAGGAAATCAGGAATTCTCCTTAAATCATACTTTTCATTATTTGTTAATTTAAGATTACTTTGCTCCCTACGTTGATCTGATTTAGAAGTTTAATTACACAGAAGAATATTTCCAAAGTTTTCTCATCACAGGAATTGTCCAGAGCTCCTGTTAAAGATCAGAGACGTCCAGGCCTCAATCCAGACCCGCTGAGTCAGCTCTGACTGCCAGGGAGAGGCCCAGAAATCTGCATTTTCAATCAAGTGCCCCAGGTGATGCTTTTCATGAGGCAAGGTTGGGAAACACTAAACAGTGAATTGAAAAGGTGATAATCATAAGAGAATTTAATCTAGCTTTGGATTTGCTCGGTTTGGGAGTGAGCAAAGAAAATACTAGAGGTCTATGGACCATGTAATAATCATCTTTGTTATTGTGTTCTCAAAGCAATGATTACCAGTTTGTTAAGCTAACAGCAAAAATACCATTGAAGTTTAAGGAATTACCTGCAATATTCCAGAACGAGGCTTGTGTCCATATCTATATTCTCCACAAGTGCTTTAATGAGATCTTTCTTGGTGAGAAAATGTTGCCTGAAAACTGGTTGAAAAGAAATCTAGAAATAAAAACAGCAAAATAAAACCCTATAAACAAGGGCAACATTATGACTTACTCTTTTACTATCTTTTTTTTTTTGGAGACAGAGTCTTGCTCTGTTGCCCTGGCTAGAGTGCAATGGCATCATCACAGCTCACTGAACCTCAAACTCCTGAGCTCAAGCAATCCTCCTGCCTCAGCCTCCCAAGTAGCCACAGCTGTAGGTACATGCTACCACACTCGGCTAATTTTTTAATTTTTTTCTAGAGATGTAGTCTCACTTTGTTGCCCAGACTGGCCTCAAGCCATCCTCCCACTTCAGCCTCCCAAAATGCTAGGGTTACAGGTGTGAGCCACTGCACCCTGCCTATCCTTTTGTTAAAAAGGAAAATTTTTCTACGGTTCCTCCAACTTTTATTTTTATACCCAACCCAACCATCGTTCTGAGATTTGAGACGTATGCAGGTCCGAAATCTCTCTTAGCCACCTTAACTGTTGCCTCTTCATCCACGAAGTTTAGTTGTTAGGGTCAGTGGAACACCAGTCCCATTACTACATAGAAATTAGGCTTCAAAACATATACCATTTTTGCAGTGCTTACCTTCCTGATAAGCCAACTGTTTGAAAATAAAATGTTTTACATCTTTGGTAACATTTTTGTCTATTCTTTTGCTAAGTCATTTTTCTTTTTCTTTTTTAACTAAAAAGCCTAGATCTGATGCAAAGTCAAAAATAAGCGACATTTACTTTTCCCTACTATTAATAACAGTTCTTGAAGCACAGTATACCTATATATACGTTTTAATACTGTCTTTAACCAAATAACAGCAGCAGAAAACAAAAGTATGAGGCTAAAGGCTAGGCCTGAAATACCATAAATGTCAACTGATACTAGACATACACCCATAAATGAGAAAGCTAAGCAGTTGAAAATGTTGGGCCCTTTTAATTTCCTCAAAAATACAGAAAAAAGGAAATGAGGCAAAAAGATCCTTGTTTCTTTGCAAGCATCAATATGTGTACTTAATATAACTTTATAGTTACATAAAATTATATATATAATATACATAATAACATAACATTTATGAGTCAGTGCATATACATTCTCCTCCCAAAGGTAAAGGACAATGAGATCTTTATCTTAAATTTTCCAACTGGGTAATTATCAGAATTGACAACAGCAGTACAAACACTCACTCCAAGTTTACCAAGGCGAATACCCCACCGGGCATCAGTACTGAGTTCGTGGAACTTAAGCTCCATTTCTATTTCCTGGTAGAGACTGGCCAGCTGAGAGCCCACTAGAGATAGTGCCTAAAAAAGCAAAATAGAATTAATGTTCAATCGCAAATGGAATAAGTTCTTCTAACACCTTTTAGATGAAACCCAACAATAAAAATCATAACCTTTGTGATAACAGTGTAGAATGTTACATATTGCTTTCTGCACAGTCATTACTTCTCATACAATATTTAGGGAATTCAGCTTTTTGTATGATGCCATGAATTTCATCTGGCTTTCCTTTATAATGAAACGCCAAATTTTAGTCATCTTGCAAACAAAATCCCCACGAATAGGCAAGTTTTAAAACAAACAACATCCAAGAGAAGTTTTCTGTTAAACTTGTCCTACAAAAGATCGACTCGGAGGCCGGGCGTGGTGGCTCACGCCTGTAATCCTAGCACTCTGGGAGGCCGAGGCAGGCGGATCATTCTGAGCTCAAGAGTTCGAGACCAGCCTGAGCAAGAGCGAGACCCCGTCTCTACCAAAAATAGAAAGAAATTAACCGGACAGCTAAAAATATATATATAGAAAAAAATTAGCCGGGCATGGTGGTGCATGCCTGTAGTCCCAGCTACTCGGGAGGCTGAGACAGTAGGATTGCTCGAGCCCAGGAGTTTGAGGTTGCTGTGAGCTAGGCTGACGCCACGGCACTCGCCCCAGGCAAGTGAGTGAGACTCTGTCTCAAAAAGAAAAAAAAAAAAAAAAAAAGAATCGACTCGGGGTCTAGGGTTTTAAATACATTAGTGTAAGTATAAGACGTGAAGTTCAAAGACTACATACAGATTTTCTTTTTTTTTTTCCTTCCTGGCTAGGATTTGAACCTATGCATACAGATTTTAAGAAATAAAAAACATCATAATTCTTTGGGTTGAGCATTGCTTGTGACTCGCATACACATTCCCCAGTATGCCACTAGTTACGCAAAAGCTGGTAGAAGGCATGTTGAGTTCGCTCAATATCTCTTCTACTAAATCTTTAAGACCTGGTGGCACAGCCAACTTCATTTCTCCCCCAAATTCTTTAATGCTTCGAAAACTGAAGGTGTGCTTCCTTAGGGCTTACCAGAATTTTGTCATAATTCTGCCATGCTTTATCTATGAGCTTCCAGAGATTTTCAAACACGTCTTTTTGGGGCAAGAGAGTGCAGTAACCCAAGGCCAGGTCAATATCCACCAGGCGACAATTAAATACCTACAGAAAGAAAACATCAAAAGAAGCTAATTCCTCACAATTGAAACAATTAAGTATCTGAAGGCTTATTTATCACTAAACTGAATTACAGACACTATAAAAGAACAGTGTTTCATGAAAAGTTATTTATAGTAACACAGTTCCAATGTGTTTGCTTAGGTTTAATGTCCTTTACCAGAAATTTAAGGAAAGCAACTATAACAGGTTCCACAGGGCACAGAACTCTTCCCTTCTCTCCCATCAGCCTTTCATCCCTTCTCTCCACATCTCCAACACCCTCTCCCTTTCCTCATTCTTAGCCAGGGACCTCACTTTCTGCCTCACCGAGAAACCAGAAGCAGCCAGAAGACAGATGCCTCATCCTCCCACCACCAAATCCACCAGCCCCTGCACCTGTGCCCAGGTACTCTGCTCTTCCTCCAGTCACCGACTGTCCCTGTCCACCTGAGGCCAACCCTCTGCATGTTCGCTGGACCCCAGGCCCTCTCATCTACCTAAAGCCTTGCTCCTACCAAAGTCCACTCTGTCTCATGACCATTAGTTTTTCCTCTTTTGTGGCTCAATACTCTCTCTCTCATCTTAAAAACAAAATCACTCTTCTTGTCCGTACCCTATTTCTCTGTTCCCCTCTAAAGAAAATCGCTGCAGAAGATTCCCCCCTGCAAGGCTCTCCTGGACCAAGTCCCAAGAGGCTGTCAACCCCAACACTCCACCAACTGTTCTTACAAAGGTCACAAGTGACCTCCGGGGCCAAACTCGATGGTCAGTTCCCAGTCCTCACCTTATTTATTAGCAAGGATATGGAGAAAATGGAACCCTTGCACACTGTTGATGGGACTGTAAAATGGTACAACTGCTATGGAAAACAGTATGGAAGTCCCCCAATAAATTAAAAATAGAATTACCACATCGTCTATCAATCAATCACACTTCTAGGTATATACCCAAAAGAATTGAAAGCAGGGTCTCGAAAACCGTGTTCATAGCAGCACTATTCACAACAGCTAAGAGGTAGAAGCAACCCAACTGTCCAACGACAGATGAATGGATAAACAATATGTGGTATACATACAATAGAATACTATTTGACTTTAAAAAGGAAGGAAATCCTGTCACAAGTGACAACATGGATGAACCTTGAGGACATTATGCCAAGTGAAAATAAGCCAGTCACAAAAAGACAAATAATATAAAATTCTATGTAAATGAGGTATCTCTAGTAGTCGTATTCATAGAGGCCCAAAGTAGAATGGTAGTTACCAAGGACTAGGGGAGGAAAAAGGGGAATTACTGTTTAATGGGTGTAAGAGCTTCAGATTTGCAGGATGAAAAAGTTCTGCAGATCTGTTTTGCAACAATGTGAATATACTTAACACCACTGAACTATACACTTAAAAATAGCTAAGATGGTAAATTTTATGTCTTTTCTTTTAATCACAAGTAAAACATTACTGAGTGAATAAATTTAACATTTGGGGCTTAGAACTAACTGAACTAAAAATAGAGCAGTGATGAGTTTGGCACAAAACTCATGATTAAGAAAATTTTCATCTCATTGTGAGGGAGCCTCAGAAGGCAAAATATGACATTATAGTCAAAAATCAGTATCCTTTAGACACTGCAAATACAAAAAGGAAGAAAAATCTATGCACACGGTGTCAAAGATTTCCCATGAAGTAAAGGGGAAAAGATCCAGGATCCAGAGAACTGCAAACAGAAATGCAGTTTATTGCCAGGCCCTGATGTCATTTTGAAGTTGGAATAGTAAACACTTCAGATGAAAAGAGATGATTATAATAAAGACTTTCAGATTAAAATAAAGGAGACTAAAGAGATGAGTACTAAATGTAATATATCAGAGGTTGGCAAACTTCTTAGATGGCCAAACAGTAAATATTTCAGCCTTGCGGGCCATAAGACCTCCGTAGCAGCTATTCACCTCTTCCCTTGTGGCAGAGAAAGCGTGTGCATGAACAGGCATGGCTGTGTTCCAATAAAACTTTGTAAACAAAACCAGACAGACGGGCAGCCGGCCTTGCAGGCTGTAGTTTGCTGACTCCAGTAATACATGATGCTAGGCTGGATCTTGTACTGAAGTGGAAAATATGCTATAAAGGACATTACTGGGTAAACAAAATTGGAATACGGACAATAAATACGAGTATTGTATCATTGTTGAATTTAACAGAGTTAATAATGGCTGCCGTGTAGGGGAATGTTCTTATTCTCAAGAAACAAATGCTGAAATATTTAGGGGTAAAGAACCATAAGTATGCAACTTACTCCTAAATACATATATATATAAAATACAAAATGATTTTATAGAAAGAAAGACAGCAAGCCAGCAAGTGATGAAGCAATGAGGGTGTACCAGAGCTCTTTGAGCTGTTCTTAAAAATTTTCTAAAACTTCGAAATTATTTCCATTTTTAAAAAAGTAATCCGACAAATGGAAACTAAATGTCCAATGCAAACCTTTTCTTCACCAAAGTCTATTAGAGAGAAACAAAAAACAAAAGGAAAGAAAAAAGAAATAAAAAAGTCTATTAGAACGTTTTTAAAAATAAAGGCTAATGGAAAATTAGGATTTCTGGCATAGAAATAACTTACAGCTAGGATCCTTGTAATGCTTTAATCTGTAAAACAAATAACTAAAATTAGGGGACAAAAGTGGGAAAGATTGACTACCCATTTCGTAAATGCTCCATAGAATGTCAATTACCATAATAAAAAACCACCACAGGCCGGGCGCGGTGGCTCACGCCTGTAATCCTAGCACTCTGGGAGGCCGAGGCGGGCCGATCATCCTGAGTTCAGGAGTTCGAGACCAGCCTGAGCAAGAGCGAGACCCCATCTCTACCAAAAATAGAAAGAAATTAATTGGACAGCTAAAAATATATATATATAGAAAAAATTAGCCGGGCATGGTGGCGCATGCCTGTAGTCCCAGCTACTCGGGAGGCTGAGATAGTAGGATTGCTCGAGCCCAGGAGTTTGAGGTTGCTGTGAGCTAGGCTGACGCCACGGCACTCGCCCCAGGCAAGAGAGTGAGACTCTGTCTCAGAAAAAAAAAACAAAAACAAACAAACAAACAAAAAAAAACCCACCACAACAATTAGCTGTGATACAGGCTCTTGAAGCTTTTGAAGAGTAAAACACTACCGTATGGAACCATGAATCACATGCACTGCTGACTGAGGTAAAAGGCAAAAAAAAAAAAAATATTTTTACCGAGAAACCAAGAATAAATACTTACTTTGTGCACCAGTGTTGTAGCACTTTCCCTGATAAACATAACAGCTTTTTCTTTCAATTCCATAACAACATTCCTTGATTTAACTAAGGCGGTCTGTCCAAACAACTTTTAGAAAAGAACAAAAGCAATCCATGAGTGGATTAATAAAATTTGGTATATATTTACAATGGAATATTACTCAATCATAAGAAATGACAGTGATCTAGCACCTCTTACACTTTCTTGGATTAAAATTAAGCCCATTATCCAAAGTGAAGCACCACAAGAGCAGAAGAACGGGCTCCACTTGTACTCACCATCAAACTGGTTCTAACTGATCAACACTAGGTTGATCACAT
>RJWJ010002350.1:0-103025 GCA_004363605.1 Indri indri
CGGATCGTTCTGAGCTCGGGAGTTCGAGACCAGCCTGAGCAAGAGCGAGACCCCGTCTCTACCAAAAATAGAAAGAAATTAATTGGACAGCTAAAAATATATATAGAAAAAAATTAGCCGGGCATGGTGGCACATGCCTGTAGTCCCAGCTACTCGGGAGGCTGAGACAGTAGGATTGCTTGAGCCCAGGAGTTTGAGGCTGCTGTGAGCTAGGCTGACGCCACGGCACTCACCCCAGGCAAGAGAGTGAGACTCTGCCTCAAAAAAAAAAAAAAAAAAAAAAATCCAATAAGAGTACCTAGTGACAAGAACAGCAGACATTCCTCAGAGAATTGGAAAAATTCTCTTATGTGTCATATATGATTTCTCATTTTCCCCTCAACAATACAGAAAATTACTATAATCTTTATATTGTCATTAAGGAAATTGAGGTTCAAAAGATAAATTGACTTGAAGAAAGTCAGTTAGTGTACAGGCAATCTGAGTTTCAAACAAGAGTTAATATGGATCCAGAACACATGAGACCTATCAAACAAATACTTTTAACTCATCTCTTCACCTGTAATACACAAAGTCACTGTTTGTAATAGACAATAAGAAGCTAAATTGCATATTTTCAGAATTTTGAACAAATTGCTATTATTATTGAAATGAGGTAAATAGTAGGAAAAAAAGGACATATTTAATTTTCAAAATGGGTATTTCATTCACTTTGAATACTGGGTTATAATCAGGATCTAGACATTATCAGAATTTTGGCCTTCAATTAATGATACATTAACATGAAAATTTATTTCATTCTTGTGATTTTCCTTACTTGGTGACTCTGGCCAAAGTTCAGAGATATAAACAACAAAAAAAATTCTTCCTCCCTTTCTGAATCCCTTCCTTCTTTCCTTTCTTTTTTTCTTTCTCTTTCTTTCATTCTAAGATAGATGAACATCAAAATAATTGGATATCCTGAATGGCTATCAACAGATATTTTGAAGATAAGGCCTTCATACTTTTATATCTTACATACCCTTTCCTCGTGAACATTTGCAAACTTCCTGAAAATTGTCTCAAAGTCTTAATTGAACTTTAATTTTTCATTTATTTAGCAAATACTCACTAAGAACTATTATATGCAAAATACCATATTCAGATGCTGCTGTGGCTAACATGGAAACACTAATTTCTGTCCTCATGCAGGTTACATTTAACTGGGAATGCAAATTTCACAAATCATCTTATCTCTCACTGAACGGCCTGCAATGCCAGCCTCCTCTTTCCCTCTTACTAACAGCTGCAGGTTATATGTTTTGAAATTGGTATACATTATCCTAAGCACTTTATGCAACTCTGAATTATTTAATCAGAAAAGGATTCTCCTACGTGAATATCATATTGTTGAAATTCACCTTCCAAACAGACACAGAACTTCATTCTCTTTTTATTTCCAGATCTTAGCAGAATTCAGAGTATGTGGTGGAAGCTCACTAAGTATGTGTTTACTGAATGAACGCATAGATGAAAATGCGGAGTGTATCTTCCCCAAAGAGAGTGAACTTCATGAGACTGGGAATAATGTCTCCATTTTGACTAGTTCTTCACATAAGCTGCTCAGTATGATATAACTGATTAAACATCAACTGTAGCTGGAGTGTTCCTTAGTCTCTGTTCTATCAGACAAAGATTTTAATAACATTCCTTAACCCTATTGCTAGTTCCATTCCACCTAAAGAGACTTAGCATCTTCATTCAAGTCTCTTTGGTCTTGATGGTATAGACTATCAGGTTGAGCACTGGAGGCGTGAGATAGCGCAGGTAGGAGAGCAGCACACGGCTGCATGGGGAAGCCCGCTTCCCAAATCTGTGGATCATGGACAGGCCAATGGGGGGGGGGTATATAAAAGACAACACAGCACAGATGTGGGAGACACAGGTGTTGAGGGCTTTGAGGTGCTCAGCCCTGGAGGCAATGGACAGCACTGTTTGGAGGATCAGCCCATAGGAGAGAACAATGAGCACTGAGTCTGCACCTAGCGTGGAGAGAACCACAGAGCGACCACAGGCACTGTTGACATGGGTGTCAGCACAGGCCAGCTTCATGACGTCTGGGTGCAGGCAATAGGAGTGGGAGAGCTGGTGGTTCCGGCAGTAAGGCACTTTCTTCAGCATGATGGGGGCTGAGATGTGGAGAGTAACACTGCGAACCATAATGGCCAGGCCCAAGCTGGCAATCCGGGGGCTGGTGAGGATGGTGCCATAGTGCAAGGGGTTGCTGATGGCCACAAAATGGTCAAAGGCCATGGTCAGCAGAGGACTCCATGATGGAGAAGGTGTGGATGAAGAAGAGCTGGGCCAGGCACAAGTCCATGGCCACCCCTCCGGAACCCACCATGTAGAGAGGGAGCATGGTGGGCAGTGTGGAGGCAGACTGGCCCAGGTCAGTCACTGCCAGCATTGACAGGAAGTAGTACATGGGCTGGTGCAGGGAGGGCTCTGTCCTCACCACCCACAGGATCAGGCTATTCCCTGCCAGGGAAGCCACATACATGGCACACAGGGAGATGGAGAGACAGGTTAGTGCACAGCCTCGAGGCCCAGGAGGCCTGTCAGGAAGAAGGAGGTGCTGGTGTGGTTGGAGTCTGACATGATGACCTGAGGAGAAGAACACAGGCAGAAGTGCAGTCACAGGCCCTACAGTGAGACAGGTGACTGGGTCAGAATATGGAGCACGGAGTAAGATCTTGCAAAGTCTTCCTTCGTCATACTCTCCTGAACACTCACAACCAAGTACTTCCCCTTAAATCAAAATGAGCCAACGTAGAGAACAAATAATTTGAAGTGACTGAGGGGGATTCTCCAGGAGGGCCTCAATGAAGGCACCCAGAAATGAATCCTTCAAAGAGATGAAGTTCAAAACACAACCAGGAAAGGGACTGAATCCCTCTTGGCTCCAACTCTTCATTGTTCACATTCTGAAAATGAAGCCCAGCCTCTTAAGTATTTATTGTGTTAGAGTTGGGGGCCCAATTCATATCTCCTCAATTCCTGTCATATTCTCATTTCTTAACTTCATCATGTCAGCCAGTAGATAATTATTTCCATAATACAATAAAAATCAAAATTATACAGAGAGCTCTATTGTCAAATATTATCAGAATTTTTTTCTGACATATCAAGATGTAGATATATACATATTTAAAAATATTTTTTAAAAGTCAAACCACAAGAAAGAAATTATGTATCTTTTACTCATATACTTTAGTTTTCAAATTTCTGAGGAGATATGCATGCATGCTGATATGTAGATCTAAAAGTCTGAGTGGAAATTCAAGAATGTTTGAATGAGAAGGATGCTCATAGGCCATTCAACATTCCTCAACATTGTATTGATAAGGATCCTGTGACTGTAAATGGCAATATTTTGTCACAAAATCAGATCTCAGTGAAGACTCCAGTTTGGGAATAGAACCATTTTCTTTTCCCATGCTTTCTCTCTCCTGGACCCTGAGTACCTCTCAGCTGCCAACCAATATAATTTCCACTATAGGGTCCTTCTTCCCAGAACCCAGGGGACAATAACTCTATTTTAAAGAATTTCCCAACTCCTCCTTAACAGAAACCAAGCCAGTAACTTTTTGGAAATCCACAACAATCAAACGTTTGAATAGCAATAGCCAGTGAGAGCAGCTGAATTTTAAAGAGTTTATTAAAAAAACAGTTTTCAGGTTTTTCCCCGCATTAGGCATTGACTTTAGTTTTTATTACAACAACTTTCAACTCATATGTCTTCAGATACATACCCTACTGTTCTACTCCTTTCCAAAAACTGTCCCTATTATGGATCCTGTTACTCTTCTACAGGTAGTCACAGACAGCTGTAACCCTTCATAGTTGCATTTCACTTCACAGTACTTATACATTCACTTTTTCATGTATCATCTCAGATCATCTTAACTCTAAGATGAGGGGATCAGATTCTATCATGCTGGTTTCCAGATAAAAAAATTAGAATCTCTAAAAAAGGAAGTAGCTAATTCACCCGAAGCCTCATATTTAATAAAGAGTAGATGCAAGACTAGAACATAATTCTTGCTGACTTAGTTACTTTCCTTCTCAAAATATTTTAGGTTATTTTATCTTATAATAAAAAATAAAACAAAACAAACAAAGAAATGGAGAAAATGTGCTGTTCTCTGCTGTGTTAATGCAAATCCTTTGGAGAATCAGAGCCTGGTGTGACTTCCATCTGCATATCTGAGTAAGCTAAAGATTCCCTTGAGAGAGTAATTTAAAAAAAACAAAACACTAAATACGATGGTTACTCAGGTGTTTCCTTATGTGCAGTCACACAGTTTTAAAATCCCAAATATTTGTTTAAATATTCTTTCAGTAATAATTATCCTGAAGGACTTTTATTATAGGTGCTGGCATTATAGCTGTCCACCAGATAAATAAAGTTATCACTACAGTGAAGGATCATGAACACATGGATGCCTGGAGATAAATACTGTGAAGGAAATAGTGTATCCTGACAGAAGGGCTGCACAAAATATTTTAGATAAAGTGGTTTGGTGTCAACTCTCAAGGAGAAAGCAGTTGGAATAATCATAATTGAAAGAAAGCAGCCATTTGAAAATATGTGCATACCTGTGAATGCCTAAGAATATGTGCATTGCATGTGCCTGTGTGTGTGTGTGTGTGTGTGTGTGTGTGTTTGTGAATGCAGGATGGGATGGGTGAAGAGACAAGTGTTGGGCAAAGAAAAAGACCTTGAATTTTTAATGCTGGGGTAGCTGGGAGATAAAAATCTGCTGTAACTATATGAGGATACCATCCAGAGAGGTTGTAAGTAGAGAGAATCCAGAACATAAGCAATTACCAAGAAACGTTTATTTGTTCATCTTCGAAGCTTGAAGTCTACATCTGTGCTTACTACCTACATAATTCTTGTCCACAAAGAAAATACTCCTTATGCCATAAAATGCATCATTGCTCTCTAAATGGCAATTAACGTGGGCAAGGGAGTAGAAGAAAACCTTAAGCATTAAATTAAAATAATATTCGATTGTTTGTATATATCTATATCTAATTCTATGTATGCATGTATATATCACATTTCCTTTAGCTGTTTGTCCATCAGCAGACACTTAGGTTGTTTCTGTATCTTGGTTATTGTGAATAATGCTGTAGTGAAAGAAATCCTGCCATTTGCTAGAACAGGGATGAACCTGAAAGTCGTTATGTTAAGTGAAATAAGCCAGACAAACAAAGGCGTATACTGTACGCTCTCATTTATCTGCGGAATCTAAAAAATGTTGAATTCATAGAAACAGAGGGTAGAATAGTCATTGCTTGGGGCAGGAGTGTGGGGGAAATGAGGAGATGTTAGTCATCTTATAACTTGCAGTTGTAAAATGAGTAAGTTTGGTATCTAATGCACTGCATGGTGTGTGTTTAATCATACTGCATGGAAATTTGCTAGGAGAGTAGATCTTAAGTATCTTCACCACACACACACACAGACACACAGACACACACACACACACACACGCACACAACACAATGGTAATTATGTATGGTGATGGAGGTGTTAATAATTTGGTTGTGGTAGTTATTACCCAGTGTATACATATATCAAATCATGACATTGTAAACCTTGAATATATACAATTTTTGTTAATGTATCTCAATAAAGCTGAAAACATTAATTAAAAATAAGAATTAAGACATAAGGTGTGCAACCAAGAGTCCTTAGGTAAAGTAGGGAAACTCCCTCCCCAAGCTACGCTTAGAGATGGTGGTGACAGACATGCACACAAACATGCCAGGCATGCACACATATTGGGATGATCCAGTGAGTTTCCACAGACTCATTAAATATAAAATAGAGGAGGAGATCATAATAACCAATTACATCATTTTATCAGTGGTAATGTACTCAGAAGACGCTAAATTGACGACCAGGTGATCACCACTGTAGGCTAGCTTCTGCTGCAGTGAGAAGCTACACAACTACTTTGTCTCCTTCAGTGTATGATTTTTATGAATTTCCAACACTTTACTGCAAGATGGAGAAGATACGAGAAGTAATATAAATCGGGTGAAGGACTTGTTGGGGACTTCGACTAAGGAGGAGACCACTTTAGAAATAGCAATATGAATGTTACGTACCTGTGAACATCACGCAGCATACTCTTCACCCTTGCACAATTTTTTATGCTTATAAGAGCTGTTTAAGGGTTTTTCTAAGTAATAAATGGTCCCCTCAGAGACTTCTGATGTGGAGACACAAGCACAGGGCATGCAACTGGGGTGGGCTTAATCAGCAATATTATTTTATTGTCCAAACCAGGACAATCTAACGAATATTATAAAACAAGGATTTAGGATCCACCAATACATGGAACATGTCTTACTTATTATTACATATACCACATTTATCCAACTACTTGGCAGAGAGTAGGGTTTTTTGTTTGTTTATGAATAACTATTTGTTATAAAAAGAAATTCAGAGATCAGAAGCAAATTATTGTAGGACAAAATGTAGGGAAAATGGCATTTTATCCTAGATTTATCACCAACTCTGAATAAATTTGATCAAACCTCATATTCACTCTATAAATTCTGTAAATTACAGTATGGCAATCCCAATCTTTCTTACCTGACTGTAATCTGAAGGCTCCTAGAAATTATTCAGTACAAATACTTTGTGAAATATAAAATCAACATTAAGAAATAATCATAATTTTTTTGATGAAGACAATAAACCATTTTTTTTTTATCTATAGCTGGGGAGAAGATTGATCAGAAGTACTTTGCCAGAATTTGGAAGCATAGGCTATGGGTTAATTGCTTACAGGAGCTCTTTCTGATTACTAGTAGCTAGATATCAAAATAGCTATTAAAAATGGCATTAGAGAAAGAGCAAAGTTGGAGGCAGTACTTTATTTTGCACTGAATCGAAATGTATTTTTTCACCAACCAAATTAGTATTTGCACCAAAGGCTAATTAAGAGCTGCCCTACATGATAATCAAAAGATAATGATTCTCATTTTCCAAATAAATCTCTTATCACTACATATAGATAGCCATATCAAAGTGATGTGCATCAAAAAGAAGTAATTTTAATAACAATGCTGAGTCAAGCAATTTTGTAAATTCAGGCTATCCTTTAGTTATTCTTCAAATTCTTATAATTTCAACCTTCAAGATGTGATTTTTTGTGGTTGATAAATCAATTATTTAGAAAAAAATGACCTTAATCTCAATAATTTTGAGTTTACTGACTCAGAATGAACCTCTGTTTTTTTTTTTTTTTTGTAAGACCCTGTCTTTTTAGACTTATTTCATATCATAGCCTTTCCCCATGCTGTTTTCTTCTTCTTATTTTCCCCGATCTTAGGTTTACTTGAGGGGCAAAGAATCAATAAACTTATAGATTCAAGTACACATGCATCAACATGTACTTTAGAAAAGAAGATTTGCCAGTGGGTTCCAGTCTGTCTTCTGATTACACATTCTATTGTTATTCTCTCTTGCAGAGAGATGAGGTCTTAAGGAAACTATACATCTTAATAACTTCTAGATGATAGTTTAGAGTGCAAATCCTATTTTGTCTGTCTAGATATTCAATGCATTGATATTCAGGTCTTCAGCACAAAACTAATTGGTGCTGTCCTCAAACATATGGGTGTTTCTCCTTACCTTTCCAAGATCCACAATAGTGACTCATACCCTTAATGCTAAAGCTGGGAGTATGCCTCCCCTCTGTAAGAGTTCAATGTCAGGGAGCTTTTAACAAACAGTAATTTTACAGTATCCTGGCCAATGCCCTTACCAGCCTTCTCTTGGGAAACACAGAAGGTATTCTCCTGGGGTTGGAAAAAGTCACACCAAACACGTTCTTTAATGGTCTTTAGAGAGACTCCTTTCTTTGGGCCCTGTCCACGCCTGACTTCTTTATTTATGAATGCTTCATCCTAGTCTGAGGCAAGCATGAAGTGTATGTATCAAGAAATGAAAAGAACTTTTAAGGAGTTCTGTCATCCTGGCCTCTAAAACTGACCACCTACAGAACACACACTGAGGCAAAACCCTATGATCTGAGTGTGGAACAAATATCTGGGTCAGAGAAGGCCTTCCAGGTAGTGGGTCAGGATAAACTAAAGCACAAATTCTGAAAAAAAAAAAAATGTACATTAGGTACTATTGACTGGGAATGTTTTGCATTTCTGCAATTTAATGTCAGGAATTACAGAGATATGACAGAGGAGGACTTTACATAACATGTTAAGAACTTAAGAACTTCCAAATTTTAAAACTCACCTAAAATGGAATTTCTTTAATGAAGTCTTTCTCAAAATTCCCTAAACAATTATAGGTTTGTTTGGTGGTTCATTCCATCCTTCCATGTCATCAGTCAGGGATTTTCTATTTACTACTTCTATCATCCTATTTTTATTTTTTTTACATCTTTCTAAGTTTGGCCAAATTAGATTCTATTTCATACACACTGTATGGCCAGACTTGGAACCAGAGAAAAAGTAAATGGATTTTTATTATTTTGGATAAATTTATTTTTTATAAAAATTTCTATTTCCTTCCTAATGAGAGGATTAACAAGTGGGAGAGTAATTCTGGGAGTCCGTACCACTCACGAACAAGCACACTTTTGCTCAAAGCAGACTTCTTCCAATGTAAATGAAATGCTCTATCACAATTGGTCACCAATCAGTATCCATGTATTTACAGATATGAAGATATTCTGTGTGTATATGTGTGCGTGTGTGTTTCCTTTTTTGAATGTCTTATAATTATCTTGTTAAAAGCAGGGTACCCCTTCTTGGGTAATAGGAAGTAGGTAAATATGCCTTTAGTGTGAAGATTTATGTTAATCTTACTGGAAGTCGGGCTGTGGTTACTGTTTGCTGTAGCTATAGGTAAGAGAAACTTAAAATTCCTCTAGTGTCCTTGTTCTTTACTCCCCTTTTGACTTTAGGTTTTCGTATGTACTACCCCTTTGAGAAAATCTGTATTTTGCAGCTTGTTTAATTACTGTTATTATACTGAACCTGTTGGTTTGGTTGTAAGGTATGGTGTGTGGAGGAGAGAAGCATACAATAATCTAATTAAATCTTAGGGGGTCTGACAGTTTGCTGGGGCTGTGTCTCTAAGATGTGACATTCACAGGGGTTTCTTCGGAGTATTGCTTTTTTTTTTATTTTTCCAGTAATCCTTTTTCCTTCCCTGCCAGCAATATTCCCAATCTATTTCTTTAAATCATGACTCCTTTTGACTATATTTTTCCCCCTTAGGTAAGACAGTAAATCCAAAATAGCAAGAGTGGTAGGAACTTCCTTGCCCCAGCTGAGATAAGATGCTGACAAAGTCATTTCCCTTGAAGAGTTGGTCTGTGTTATAGAGAGACTTCTCGGTATATTTCACAATGGAGATTCTTCACTACTCTTGCCAGAGAACTGAGATTATCTTCCTTGATTTCTCACCCCTGACATATCTATGTTTAAAAGCATAGAGAGGTAATGTGGATGACATGAAAATGAGCTCTACTACTTTAGAATTTTGGTTGTAAGCAACAGAAATTTAGTACAAACTAAATTAAGCAACACATATAAAATCATTTTAATTATACAAGGCAAGGCTATGAAATCCAGGTGCAGGAACGTAGCCGGTCTTCCTGAATAACAAGATATTGCACCAAGAAAGAAATGAGAAAGTAAGTGAAACCCCTGCCCCCCCCCCCCCACACACTTACTTGAAAGAAACAAAGCAAACCATTATAAACAGAAGTAGATATATCATAGATGATGCAATTATCAAACAGGGTATATAAAGATCTGTGAATAATAATACACTAAGGGCTCTAATGAAAATGGTAAACATAAAAAACACACTAATAGTTATTAGAAGCAGAAAGAGACTCTAAAAAAGAATCAAAAGAAAATGCTAGAAATAAAAAACCACTGTGATAGAAATGGAAAATGCCTGTGATGAGCTCTGCAGTAGACTCAAAAAGGCATGAGAAAGAATAAGTGAACTTGAAGGTAGCTCAATATAAACTTCCAGCATAAACTGAAATGGAGAGAGAGAGAGAAAGAAAGAGAGAGAACAGAACACCCAAGAACGATATGGGGCAATATGACAAAGTATAATGTATATATGATTCGAATACCAAATGAAGAAAATGAGAACAGAGTAGAAGAAATATATGAAGAACTTGTCCTAGAACTTTCCAAATATAATGACTGAAACCAAACTACAGGTCCAGGAAGCCAATTCAACATCAGTAGGAAACAATACCAAAATAATCACACAATCATATCTTATATAACAGAAAAAAATCAAAGACAAACTTTGAAAGAAGACATTGCTGTGAAGGTAGAACTTCCAAAAGTATTGAAATTATAGCAAAATTCTCTCCAGAAATAATACAAGCAAAAGGAGAGTAGAGTGAAATATTTAAAGTATTGAAAGAACCAATGTATTCAAGCATTAAAAGACATCCATATAAAAAAGAAGTTAAATAGTCTCTGTTTACTGATGACATGATCTTATATATAGAAAATCCTAAAGCCTTTACCAAAACACTGCTAGACCTAATAAAAATAACTGAGTAGATTTTCAGTTTACAAAATCAACATTCAAAACTCAGAAGCATTTCTATGTAATAACAATGAACTATCCAAAACACAAGTTTGAAATTTCCACAGTATCAAAAAAGTACTTGGAAGAAAATTTAACAAAGGAAGTAAAAGATCTATAATCTGAAACCTATAAAAAGCTAATGAAAGAAATTGAAGAGATAAGTAAATGGAAATATATCCCATGTTTATGTACTGGAAGAATTTTTAATACTATATTAATACTCTTAATACTACAATAATACTAACTATAGTTAAAATATCCACATGACTCAAAGTTATCTAAATATTTAATGCAATTTTTATCAAATTTCCAATGTCACTTTTCACAGGAATAGACAAAACAATCTTAAAATTCATACCGAACCAGAAAAGACTACAAATAGTCAAAGCAAATTGAGGGAAAAAATCTGGAACCTCAATTCAATACCAAGAAAACAAATTATCAATTTAAAAAAAATGGGAAAAGGATCTGAAAAGACATTTCCCAAAAGACGAGATATAAATGGCCCACAGATACATTAATATGAAAAAATGCTCAACATCTCTAATCATCAGGAACATACATGTTTAAACCACAACAAGATATCACATCATACCTATTAGAATGGGTGTTACTGAAAAGACAAATAAAAATAAGTGCCGTCAAGATGTGGGGAAAATAAAACTCTTGTACAGTGTTGGTGGAAATGTAAATAGGCCATTAAATATGAAATGTCCAATTTCGAATCAAAAGTTTAGTTTACTATATCCCAACAAGGAGCAGTACAATTAATCAAAGTATACACCTAAACTACCGACATAGTTTTTCCATCTTAATGGTAGCTTGTTTACGCCAGCAGGAAAGAAGCCTGGAGAGCCAGCAGCAATGAAATCACGAAAGGTGTTTTCCACACCTTGTTGAGAACTGAGTGTTTCTCATTGCAAGAAGTGGTTCAAAGCCTGGAAGAAGTGGTACTCAGTTGGGGCAAAATCTGCTGAATATGGTGCATGACACAGAGTTTCCAAGTCCAGCTTCTGTAGTTTGAGCAGCGTTGTTTGTGACACATGTGGTCGAGCATTGTCTTGCAAGAGGATTGGCCTGTCTCTATTGATTAACCTCAGTTGCTTAATTACAAATGTCCTCATCATTTCCTCCAAGATGTTGCAGTAGACATCTGCTGTAATAGATTGACCAGGTTTCATGAAGCTGTAGTGGATAATAGTATATTGAACATAGTAGGTGCTTAATTAAACCTTGTTTAGTGAAAAGCTAGGCAGAGTAGAATGTGGATCATTTCTTCCCATAATGAGACATCATATGGAAGTCACATGAAGACAGATGGCATCCCTTTCTTCCATTCGTCTCCTCACTATGGAACTCACTATGTGTTCATAGCTCATTAAACAGCAAGCATGACTGAAGTCTCTATTTCTTTTTCTCTCTTCACCAGAGATTTACTGATCCTGGGTATGTCTGATGCCAGCCTCACCTGACTGGAAGAGGTGTAGAATCTTCAGTCGGATCTGCTTAGTTTTGATGGTGTAAACAACTGGGTTGAGTATTGGAGGTATAAGAAAGTGCAGGTAGGAGAGCAGCACACGGCTGCACAATGAAGCCCGTTTCCCAAATCTGTGGATCATGGACAGGCCAATCATAGGTATGTAGAACAGCAGCACAGCACAGACGTGGGAGACACAGGTGTTGAGAGCTTTGAGGCGCTCAGCCCTGGAGGCAATGGACAGCACTGTTTGGAGGATCAGCCCATAGGAGAGAACAATGAGCACTGAGTCCGCACCCAGCGTGGAGAGAACCACAGAGAGACCATAGGCACTGTTGACATGGGTGTCAGCACAGGCCAGTTTCATGACGTCTGGGGGCAGGCAGTAGGAGTGGGAGAGCTGGTGGTTCTGGCAGTAAGGCAGCTTCTTCAGCATGATGGGGGCCGGGATGTGGAGAGCAACACTGCGAACCACAGTGGCCAGGCCCAAGCTGGCAATCCGGGGGCTGGTGAGGATGGTGCCATAGCACAAGGGGTTGCTGATGGCCACAAAATGGTCAAAGGCCATGGTCAGCAGCACAGAGGACTCCATGATGGAGAAGGTGTGGATGAAGAAGAGCTGGGCCAGGCACACATCCACGGCCAGCCCCCTGGAACCCACCATGTAGAGAGGGAGCATGGTGGGCAGTGTGGAGGCAGACTGGCCCAGGTCAGTCACTGCCAGCATTGACAGGAAGTAGTACATGGGCTGGTGCAGGGAGGGCTCTGTCCTCACCACCCACAGGATCAGGCTATTCCCTGCCAGAGAAGCCACATACATGGCACACAGGGGGATGGAGAGCCAGGTGTGCACAGCTTCGAGGCCTGGGAGGCCTGTCAGGAAGAAGGAGGTGCTGGTGTGGTTGGAGTCTGACGTGATGACCTGAGGGGCAGAATACCATGTGGAAGTGCAGTCACAGGCCCTACAATCAGATGGATGGCTGGGTCAGAACATTTGCGTACCGTGACCTCACAATGATTTCCCAAAATGTTCCACTGGCAACCCTGGCATTATAATTTGTCAAAGAATTTTTCTTAGTTCATAAATAGGGGAGTTTTTGTAATTAGAAGACACATTTTATGCATAGTAAGCCTGGTTCTGGAGCCACGCAACAAAATGTGCTCAAAAATTAGAGTTTGAAACATGGCTCCAAAAGGAGACCATGGCAGTGTTAGTTCCAACTGTTCCATATATAAATATGGAAGTGAACTCCTGTTTCCAATATAGTTATTGTTTCAAATCTGGGACCGGAATCCAGGTGTCCTCCCTTCCTCTCAAGTTCTTTACACTGCCTTTTAATGGATACTTCCGCAATTTGTGGGATATGAGAATTTTGCACAAACATCTTTTTCATGATCAAAATAATACAAAACAAAATTACTTCCTTTAATGTGTCAGCCCACTTGTGTAAGCTCACAAATACAAACTGAGCTCACATACCATTTAAAATGCCAAGCTATGTAGATTTTTAATCCAAATATGATTCATTCTCAAAGTGGATATGAATATGTAGGCTATTAGTTAAACAGAATAATTCTTCTTATAGATTATTGAACAGATACCTTAATGCTTATTTCTAACTATTCAACATTATACCACTAAGAATATAGATACTAGAAAATAGCATTACTTGCCAAGGAATCAGGGTTTAGATCCACTTATAACTTGCAGAAATATACAATAATCTCAGAATAGAGCTCCTGTTTTCCTTGTGCTTTCGGTCTTGAATTTCGATCACTGTTTCACCTCCTACTATCTTAGTTACCTCCCTATATTTAATCCATTATGAGTTTCATATTTTGAGAACAACATGAAAGCTTCTGTCTTTCCTTCCTAATCATAAATGAAGGAAAGAGATTTCTGGAGTTTTCCAGGAATGCAAAACACTACAGAGTAACAACCAAGAAGGACAACTTAATTTTGAGAAATCTTATTCAACTATATAATCAGAGTTTTTTTTAATGATTAATTTTCTCTTTATTTTTTCACATCGCCTTTCATTTGTCTAGGATGGGCAACCCAGTATCCCACTCCCTTTGAAAAGTAGGTTCACACAATGAATTCTCATTTTTTTTTCTTCTTCAGATAGAAATGTATAAGTATAATTTATTAGAGTTACATTTCTCTTAAAGTATTTTATTAAGTATTTTCCCTCGTAAGACTTTAAAGCATCTCAACTCTCAGAAGTTGGCCAATTTTTTCTGACTAAGATACTTAACCATCAAGAAGTCAGTTATATAACTTTGCCAAGCCACTTAGATCATCAAAGGAGGCCCCAGGATTGGAGATAATTCTGGCTGACTTCGTGCTCTGTTCTCTGAATATTGTGGCCTATAGCTGAATACAAATGCCAGCTGTTAACAAACAAACTCCGGATACTCACAAAATTTACCCTTAAATCAAAGCCCATGAATGATTTTTTTTCTTCATTTTCTTTATGATGGCCACTTCTCGTTTTCCCCTTGTAATCTACCTTTCTACCTCCAAATTAGATGTCTGCATGTTTATTCAATAATTAAACTGTCCAAACTATGGTTCTAGATGCAGGAATTAGAACTATGAAAAATAGTAATAATAAAGTTTCAATAATAAAAGAAGCATCAGAGTCAATATTATGTCAAATATATGAAGACAATAGGACAATGTGCAAAGAGAAGGAGGTGCTAGATTGAGAATTTAGGGAATAGCTCTCTGCAGAGGGGACCTCCAGGGTAAGAGCAAAACAGCAAGAAGGAGAAAGACAGCCAGAGATCTGTGTGTGCAGTGTTAGGGAATGCATAGAGATGCATCAGGAAACATCAAATTATTAGCGCACAAGTAAACTAGGAGATAGACATCTGCTATGGCTGGAATTGTGATAGAAATAAGAGAGGTAAGAGAACACAGAAAACCAGAGCCAATTCAGTCACATAAGAGAACTTTCCTTCACCTGGCATGGTGCGGGCAATTCCCTTCTGTGCTGAACACAAATCCAGTGGCTCCTGAAAGCATAGACTCTGGACTAGCGACATCAGTAATCCATGGGACATGCAATGCAGATTATTAGGTACCACCCAAACCCTTCTTAATCAAATTTCTTGGGTTGTAACTCAGCATTTTGTGTTTCAAGAATCCCTCAAGGTAATTCTGATGAACATCAAAGTCTGAGAGCCACTTCTATACATTGTTAGGTAGAGTATTTCTCCGTAAACAGCTCACCGCAATGCTGTTGAAGGCCCTCTGAAAGAAGGCAGTTGGAGAGAAAAAGGTTATGGATTAAGAGAAAAGGGACACCCTTAGAAAGAAACTTCACTTCTCGGTGCTGGGCTCTAAGACAGTTTCAGCAAGCACGCTCAGGCACATAGATTCTTTGACTGGGACCCCCTAAATGATTTTAGTACAGATCATTAAACATCAAAAAGTATATGACAATTATGATAGACAAGGGAATTATGTTTTTCCTAATAATTTACTGTGAACAGTATCACATTCTTATAAGATGATCTCCATGACAGCTGAACTCTGCTGCTGTAGGAAGTAGGGCAAGCTGTTTCACCCAATCTACATATAGATTTATAAATTTCTAATCAGTTGCTGACAGAGTAAATGTGAAATAAGGTGAAGAAATGTTTGAGAAAATTGACTGGAAAGAATTGTACATTCAGATAAAGTCTTTGAAGACTCTCTTTCTACGAATTCTCCATTTTACATTCACCCTGCACCATTTCTTTAAAAGCAGAGAAAAGCACACATTTTTAAAAAAATAAACTGAAAGTTTTCTCATTTCAACCATAGATCTCCAATGTAGAAACACAAGCACAGTGAACATCCTTAGTGTAAGCAGAGTCAGAATTCCTGACTTTATTTTACTTAGCCCTTTTTTTTTTTAAAAAAAAGCTGGTGAGATGCTCATATACGTGGAGCATATTATTTCTGTATATATTGAACTCAGGTGATTGCTTAGACAAAAAAGAGTTTTGTGAATGTGTGTGTGTGCTGTTTTTATTGTTGTTTTAATTTTTAAAATATACTTGTTGAGTAAAAGAATTTAGTAATAAGAAGCAGAAGGATATAGTTAAAAAGTTAGGGCATTTGTTTCTGGTCTTGGCTTCAGCACAAAAACACTGAGGATTTAAAAAAAAAAAAAGGCTTAGATAAAATTTGGACCTAACCTGAACTTAAGTATTAGCTATTCTACCAAAAAAAGTTAAGAATACACTATGAGCTTCTTGCTTTGGGGAAATTTTTTGGTTTTGTGTTTGGCTGGTCAGCAGATTTTCAGTCAGCTGTAAATCTGTGACATCATGGAGCAAAGCGGGATGTCATAATGGATTTTCCAGCACTAATGTCTGTTTTCTTCTACAACAACAGTAGGATTCAGAACATCGTTAAGAGCCAATATTGTGCTGTGACAGTAATAAGAATATTAATATAAGAGTATAAGTTTCATGTTCACAAATAGCTCCCTTTTCATAGCACATACATGCTCATATACCATGGTGACTTCAGTTTTTCTACCATCTAAAAAGGGAAATTGGTGAAATGTACTAATTCTCACAGTATACAAACCTCGTAGGTTTATTTAATGATAAAATAATAGAGTGGATGGAGGTTCTTTTTTAAAGTGCTCAGAAAGAAAATAATCATTGTTAATATTTGTCCTTTATTTGTTCCTAAATGTATTTACAGTGCAAAACTACCATGATAAATGTACTCACCATGCAAAATGAAAGGACCTTTTTCAAAGACGATTCTTTAAAGATTTAGAAAGAATTGCATCTTGAATCACTTACATTACTGATTTAGATTATCTTTCTTTTGCCTTCCATCTTTGGAGAAGAAAAAGAAATAAAACTGTCTTCACAAATCAGCAACTCTCCATGCCATTCTATTCCTCAAACTTTTCCTCATTTTAGCTTATTTCCCTTGAGGGGCATGAATCAGTCTTCCTAGAGATTCAGGTATACAAATATCGGATGTATTTAAGACAAGGGAGTATGTTGCTGGTGAGTTACTAGTCCATCTCCTAATCACACATTTAATTAGCTATAGTGTGACAGCACATTTGAAGAATTTTTCAGAAAATTCATCTGATAGTTCCCACATGGTACCTGAAAATAAAGAGCTCCTTTTCTTCCTGTAAATATTCAATGTCCTGTCTTTTTCAGGGTCTTAACTCAAAATATATTAAGACTACTTTTATTGATCTCTAGTAAGAACCCTGGCACGTTACTTTACTCTCTACTCCAAATCCCATGTTATTTATACTCCCACAAGGAGACAAGAGCTAAGAACATTTCTCCTGCTTTTCAGGAGTCCAGTGGCAGGGAATCCACAGTGAACCATAATTTTATAGCAAATCAGCCAATGCCAGGACATCCTTCCCTGGTGAATACAAAAGGCACCATGGGCTTTGGGGCAACTGACTTTAGCCACGTCACTACTAAACAAGTTTTGCTGTGGGCTGAAGACACTCCATTGTGATTGGGAGTCTTTTGGCCCTGTACAAGTCTGTGTTTTTCACGTGCTGATTCCCCTTATAGTGTGGTTAAGAATAATTGGCCTGCTGTTAGTACAAAGTCCAACAACATAAAATCAATCCTGAGTTGAAGGTTGTCCCTACCATTTACAATTCCAAAAGTTGAATAAACTCTTTTTCCTGGAAAATATAGTAGTATAATGTCATCTTCAGGAGGTAATGGATGTATGGTTAACAATGGCCCTGGGGTTAAAATGTGTGGGTTTGAATCTCAACTCTTTCACTTAATAGCTCTTGAGTATTTGGGTGTGCTATTTAGCCTCCAAATGATTCAGTTTCCTCATCTGTGAAATTGGAATAGTGAAAGAAACTAATGCATAGAATTGTGAGGATTAAATGAGATACTTCATTAAAAATCTTAAAACAATCTTGTCAATACTTAAATAATTAGTTATTATTTCAACATTATTATCATTTTATACCATAATAATATTGCAAATATGTAAAATAATTACATATGCAAATCACTTATAATTTCTTAAAAGCATACATTAAACATTTAATAAATAATTTTATTGTTATTACTTTTATACAAGTGCAGCAAAGAAACTTTTTATTGTTGCAACATAAATAATAAAAGTTCAACAAAATGAAGCAATTTCTAATTGTGAGGACATATCTCTCTAGTTAAATAGAAATCACAAAAGTAGCCATAGCATTTAACGCACAGGCAGATAATTCATACCCCCCAGAATAATGTTTTGTAAAATTATCTGTTTCACAATATAAGTACAAAACAAAACAGAAAAGTCAGTTTTAGTTATGGGCATACTCATTTGTCATCTCCCTGACTATGAATGCAAGAACATAGAGAGGCCCAAAAATCTTTCTGCCTCAATGTTATGCGTCATAAATAAGTAATGGATATTGAATGTATCCCAACACATAAACAACCATAACACTGGCCAAGATATATGAAGCACATCAGACATTGGAAAACAGACAGTACAGAACCGTAAGGCCTTGTGATAAAGAAAACAATAGGTCAACTTCATGTTCATCCAGGCTTTCTGTCTGACAGCCCTTTATAATCTCAGACAGTTGAATGCAAATTGGAAGCAGCTCTTTCCTTACTGAAGGGAGAGAGCAGAGCTCTGATTTCAGATAGGCTGACATAGATCAAAACTTGGGGTAACTACTAGATAAGAAGAGGTTGCAGAAGGAGGAAGTCCTAGAAATCTGCTTGGATGTCTACTTGAGTTTTTCACCAAATACTAAACTGACAATTCACAGGGCAAGACTCAAAAAACTTTACAAAAGAACAACAGTGAGGGAAAGGAGTAGGCTATGAGTTGAATAGAGGTTCTGGATCTCATATAATACGGAGATGCGTTGGAGTTTGAACAAGGTAGAGTGGCGAGATCTCCTTGAATACCTTGGACATTGATTTGAAACCTCGGTGGTAGAGAGGCCACACCACACGAGTGGTACTATGTGGTGTAACGCTAAAATTAAAATTCAATATTATGTGACACCTTGACATTTGAAACTGTCTAAGTAACTTTTTAAATGGTGTTTGGGCACTGTAAGTTTCAAGATGAAAAGAACTGTACATTGTACTTGAGTTGGAAAATTTGTTTCCAACCCGAGGATGGATTAACAGTTTTGAAACAGAGATGAACTGATGAGAAAATAAATTATAAAAAGCGGGATCCAGATTTTGACTGCCAGGAAAAAATTAAAAATAAAATAATGAGTAATATTTTTAAAGTGATGTAAGAAAAGAACAAAAATGTTCAATTCATAATTCTAATTCGGTAAAAAATGTTCTTCATAATTGATGAAGAAATAAAGACATTTCAGATGAGCAAAACTGCACTAAAAATAAATGTTGAACAAAGTTTCTAAGGTTGAAAGAAAGGATACCAGGTATAAATTTGGGCCTATGTTAAGGAACACAGAGTATTATATACAGCAAATGCAATAGTAAATATAATTTTCTCATTTAATAATTTATTTACATGTCAATCATGACATATCCATAAAATGAAATATTATTCAGTAATAGAAAGAAATAATATGTAAACCACATGGAAGGATCTCAGTACGGTCCTGCTGAGTGAAAAAAGCAAGACCAAAAGCAAAAAAGGGCATATACTTTATAAATACATTTACTGTAAGTTCTAGAAAGTTGGAAACTAGTCTATTAACAAAATCATCTCGGTACATGAGACAGGTAGAATGGGGAAAGGTGTCAGTGAAGGAGAACAAAAGGTCAACAGGAAAGTTATGGGGGTGACAGATAAGTTTATTATCTTAAATGTGATAATGATTCCATGGAGGTATGCATATGTAAAATGTATTAAATGGTATACTGTAAATATATACAATTTATTATTCAATTATGTCTTAATAGTTGTGAAAATTAAGATAAAACCTTAGTAAATAGACACACATAAAACAATTCCAAGTACACAAAGGAGGATCACCTGATGCAACATAGTATGGTAGGAGGGTAACAGAATGTATCTTCGATGCATTGATACTAGATTTATATTTGTGTTTAGGAGAAGTGGGGGAGGTAGAGGGTTGTCAAAGGAGGAAGAACATCGGGCATTGCTGGCAGTTATAGGATGAAATAACGGTCACATGCCAGTAACTGCAAGGTGTTCATGGAAAACTTCAACTATTTTGTGTTTCTGGAATGTGAAAATGAAAGCAAGATCTGTTGAGAAATGAGGTCAGTTCAAGGATGGTTGTATTTGCCATGCTTAAAATTTCATCTGTCTAAGCTACACTTAAAACTTATCACTTCAAAATCCCACCCAACAAATGAACCCACCCTTCTATTTGTTCTAACCATAAAATTTGCTGTCTGGTACCAAAGTAACTGTGACATACTGGGGAATTTTATGTTTACAAGCCTATTTTCCTTAATGATTTAAACTTTTCACCCTGAGAAAACAATATTCTATTTTGTTTTCTTTATGTGTGGAATAGGAGGTGGCATAGTAGGTGAATAAATATATTTAGGAGGGAAACAAAGTATTTCTTTTCTTCTTTCCATCATGATATTATAAATAACTTTACAATACAGCTTGACCTAAAGTATTAGCACTTAAATGAAAGATTTACTAGACCTATTATTTTTACATTATTAATAGAGCAATTTCATCAGATAAGCTAGATGAAAATTTACTCTAGAAAGCAAGAAGCCACCACAGATTAAGGAAATCAATTTCTCTATCTTTGGTTCATCAGAGTCAGCTAATTCTCATAAAATAGGCCTTCAGAATGTGTACTTGGCTTATTTTTTGCTTCCCTAAAGGATTAAGGAAACTGAATTGTACATGGGGTCTTTTATTAAAAAAATTATAGAATCTTAGTAGCTTATGAGGGCACAGAATTTTTAATGCATGTATTATGAAGTGAGGAGCAGTGAATTAACTTCATTCAGAGAGCTAGAGAGTCTTGGAGGTTCTGTCCACCTTTCATATGTAATGGAGTTTACAGAAATACCAAGCCGCACAATATTTATGTTGTGAGACACTATATTTCAGTAATTAAGGTTTTTATTTTTAAAATCCATTTATAATTTTGAAGTATTTATATTTGGTTTATATTTTCCAGTATAATCCACATCTGTATGTATTTTGCAAATCAGAAGAAAAACACATTTTGATCATACGCATTTGCTAAATTTTTTTAAAGTACAACTAAATGATGCCTTCTTGAGCCTAACTTTGTAGGATTCTAGGTTTTTTATTGGTACAGATTTTAGGTATTATTGCCTTCTACTGTAACAATCTGCTTTTTTCTACGTGTAAATAATATTCTGTTAAGAGGCTATAAGTTCCCCTTATAATATAACCCGAGTCTTTTAAGGTTGAGGTTGACTTTTAGAGAATGAGAAATGTGTTTTTTTCCCATTGAACAGGGATGGTTCTGATGGCTGGGGAAATACCACATTATACTTCAGTCAGTGTTTTTGAATAAAATTAATTGACTGATAGATCAGATGGAACTTATATCCTGCCCCCTCCCTAGGATGTGTTCAATCAGCAGGTCTTTCTTTAGGGTTGAAGTAACCCCACCAATATTTTATTCCTATGACTCACAGCATTTTGGGGTGGAGCAACTTTAGAATGTGTACCCGAATCTCTTTGGTTTTGACAGTGTAGACAATTGGGTTGAGCATTGGAGGCACAAGAAAGTGCAGGTAGGAGAGAAGCATATATACTTGAGGTGGTAGCTTCTTTTTACCAAAACGATGGATCATGGATAGGCTAACAAGTGGGGTATAGAAAAGTAGTACTGCACATATATGGGAAATGCAGGTGTTGAAAGCTTTGAGCCGCTGAGTGTTGGATGCAATGCTCAATACTGTCTTCAAGATCAGCACATAGGAGAGGAGAATGAGCACAGCATCCATCCCCAGGGTGGAGAGCACGACAAAGAGCCCAAAGCTACTGTTCACAAGAGTGCTGGAACTGGCCAGCCTTAGAACATCAGGATGCATGCAGTAAGAGTGAGAAAGAGCATTCACAGGCCGGAATTGCAGCCTTCCAAGGAGCACGGGCAGGGGCAAATGGAGGGCAGCACTGTGGGTCACAATGGCCAGCCCGATGGCCCCAATGCGCCTAGTTGTGAGAATGGTGGCATAGCGTAGGGGCTCTCGGATAGCCACACAGCGGTCAAAAGCCATGGCCAACAGAATAGCTGATTCAATGACTGAGAAAGTGTGGATGAAGAAGAGTTGCATAAAGCAGGCGGCAGCTCCTATCTTCCTCTGGCCCAGGAGAAAGACAGCTACCATTGAAGGCAGTGTAGAAGCTGAGAGGCCCAGGTCAGCCACTGAAAGCATGGACAGGAAGAGGTACATGGGTGTCTGGAGACTGGATACAGACTTGACAATGTACAATATGGTGACATTGCCCATCACAGAAAGAACATAGATGGAGCAGATAGGAATAGCTGTCCAGCAATGAGCAGTCTCCAGTCCTGGGAGATCCATCAATATGAAGAAGAAACTGCTGGCATTATTGCTGTTAGGAGTTGCCATAACTCTGGGGAGGAATTGCCCTAGAAAAACTGTAAAGCAAGCAAAAAACTATTTTTTCACAGCATTTTTTCTTTTTTATCATCTCATCCCATATAACACCCATTGCTCAGGCCTGTAGACTAACATTTCCCTTCCTCTTCACACAGTACAGAATCCCATTCCTTCAGAGGTTTTTACTATGAAACATTTCTGACCCTTTTAGTGGTTTGCCCTGGTTTTCAATAGCATATTTGGGCCATTCAAATAAAAAAAAATTTCTTCCTCATCTTTAAGACATTTCAAAATTTGAAAACTACAAAGGTCAACCTCATGTTGAGAACATAAGACCTACGTGCATGACCTAGATTATTTTTAGTCCCAAAATATAAGCAAGTTCCTAAAAAACCTAGACAGGGAGAATCATTTTTAATGGTTGCTTGGGAATTAGGGTGTAAAGTATGCGTAATAAATACCTATTCTGAATTCCTGTTATTACCAGATACATTTTTTTTGTTTTGAAAGGAGCCCAGGATATCACAAGTAACTGGGACAGGAAGATATCAGGAGAGTTTTGGGCTTGATGTGTGTGCTTACTTGATCTAAATTTCTTTCAAGTCTTTGCTGCAAGGTACTTTCTAAAAATGTTAGGACAGCTGGTATAGATATATGAGAGGAAGAAGATAAAGACTAGAAAATATTTGTATTTGGAAACAAAATATATTGTCAATGGCATCACACATTTACTGAGCTCCTGGCTATGTACTCAGTGCTATTAACACAATCACAGATGATATATAGCCTCTGCCTTTGAAAGTCTAATATCTGCCTGGTAAAACATATAGCGTCTACATAAACTAGTTCAAGAGAACTTTTACTACAGGACAGATAAAAGATCCGAACTGTGAATCTACATCCTGCTCTGCACAACTCACCTTTCTAAAGAATGATCCCAGTGCCATCGGGGACCCTTAATAAGGAAAGGAATAAAGTGTGAAATTTGAGTATGTAGAATTCAAAGGAAGTTTTGGTCATGTATCTAAATTTCACTTTAAATGCTTATTTCCCTTCTCAATATATTAGAAACATTTTCTTCTAAAATGGCAACCTCACCATTTTCCTGGGAAGTCCATTATGTAGCACCTGTGACAAAGACACTAATCTTCATCATATTCTGAACCTTTTCCACCAACCAATTCTAATGCTGCCCCATAAAGTCATAAAGAACATATATGATCCCCATTCCACATGTTAACTGTTAGTGTAAGGAAAACACAAAGTAGAAATTATGTGAAGGTTAAGCAAAGGTCTCAAAATTTAAACAAGTATGAACAGTAAACAAATATTGGCAATAATTATAGGACAAGTGGCAGAAGAAGAAGACTCGTAGCCACTCATAAAGAAGATAAGAAGTAGAAGCAGGTGTACCACATTTGATAAAAGAGCATGAAGAGAAAAAACATCTGAGTTTTTGTCATGAGTTGTTAAAACTTGGTATGTATGCAGCCAAATTCTGATAGAGAAAAGTTATCAGAATAACAGGAATTTACCTGTGTTATTTGTGGGAATCAGTTATGAAGAGAGAGAAGTATTCCTAGGAAACTGAGCCATGGTCCTGAGTGTTTAACTATTCAGTAGATACAATCAAGCAGAGGTCAGAAGTGTGCATTTGCCTATTTCTCCCAGTGCTTGCCACTTCTGTGTGTGAAGAGATGAGGGAATTATTCCTCCCACATGAACCTTTGATAAGATGTTTTCAGTCACAAAGTGAGCAGTGAAATTACTATGTTCTTTATTTGAGCTTTGCCAAAAAACTCACAAAGAAAATGTTGATTTTTAAGGCCATTTGTCCAACAGCTAAATTGATGCTGTAACTTCCCTAAAAAAAAAAAAAAAAAAAAAAAAAAAAAAAAAAAAAAAATTACATGTCTCAGAAAACAATTCATTCAATTATGATATTTAAGTAATTGTAGAAATCTACTTTTTTTCCAAAGCCATTTGTGCATGTTAGAGAGGCATTGTAAGCTCAATTGAGTATCTAGATTTTAGCTGTGTTAAATCATTCCAGCCTGCATTCTTGTCTGATTAAATGAGCCACATGGATATTTCCTTTAATATCATAGTCTTAAGAGGATTTTTGTATGTTTAGCATCTAGTCATTAATGTTTAGTAACAAGCAACAATACAACTATGAGATAGATCTTCATGTGGAGAAGAGATACACATTACGACCAAATTTGCTCATGCAGAAATGCCAAAATGACAAGAGTTAGCAAGAAATAGAAGACAGGAAACCTTTTTAGACAAAGGCCAGATGCATAGTTCTTCCTTCCTAACTATGTCATCTTAAGCTCTGAGTGGATGGCATTTTGTTGAACATTGCCTGGTATTTGAAGAAGTTTGTATAACTCTTACGAATTCTAGAGTTGTTTTTTTCAAAAAATGGTTAGCAAAATGCCTGTATTCCCAGCTACGGGAGAGGCTGAGGTGGGAAGATTGCTTGAGCCCAGGAGTTTGAGATCATCCTGGGAAATACAGCGGGACCCCATCTTCAAAAAAAAAAAAAAAAAAGTAATACTCAACTTTCTGAGACAAATTACTATATCACCCATATCTTAGGTGGCTCTTTAGCTACATAGTTGCTAATGGTACTAAAGCTGCAAAAATGGAATCCTGGAGTTTCTTGTGTTGCCTTGAGAAGCGCTATATAAACTAAGTTCTCTGAAGAACTTTCTTCAGAGATTAAATGTAGATCTATTATTTTTAAATGAACCTACAGCCTAGGATAAATATTATTAGTCCCTTAAACTATTCCTTGCAAGGCAAAATCTCCACATACATCTTTATCTTGGAAATCTCATTGGTAGCTATTTGGTGTTGTCTCTATTACAATGTTGTATGAAAATTAGAAAACATATTTCTAGTTTTCTTTTCTTCGTTTTCTCCTCCCTCTCTCCTTCCCTTATTTCCCTACATCCTTCCTTTCCTTTCTTTCTTACATAAATTACTTAATATGTACTATGCATAAATGCTGTTCGACTTTCAGTTCATCTTAAACTCCAAATTCAAGGATTAAGTGATTGTTGGGTGAGGAAAGAGTGGTAAGGGATTGTTTCTGAAAATTATAGAATATGTCACATAAGAGGATTAAAGGTGCTGTCAACCTCCAACAAGTGTCCTTTCTACCTCATAGATCCTTATACAGAGTTTGCAACCATATTTTGGATAATAATGACTTCCCTTGACTCCCATTTCAGGTACATATATGACATGATTTGGCCTAACCTAGCCTAAGGTGTTTCCATCATTCACTCACCAAACTCAGGACAGAAAGACAGCTCTGTGGATGGTGGTGCAGCTTGGGCCCCCATGAGACTCCCTGCCTTGAACATAACACCAAGTGAGCAGATTTATAAATCCCTGGTTCTTGCTCTCTGTGGAAGCCTGCACCTATTCCCTGTGGCACAGGCTATTACAGCAGCATTAAATGTGCATGTGCTGGCCAGAGCTGGCTATTGCTAATTCATTGTGGATCTTTGCTAGCTCTCCAGAATAATACATGATATGATCTCAGAGCATGTAACAGTTTTGCTGTAGGCTTCCTTTCTTCTGTTCCCAGTCCCAGAGTATTGTCATTACTCAGAGATAGAAGTTACCCCATAAACCCTAGCTGTCCTCGCCCAAGAAACATCATATATCACATTCAGAACTCCAAGACATACAATCACTTATATCCTCCAAACAAAGCATGCCTTCTTTCCAAATCCAGCAGTTTTCTCTTAAATTGTAAATATGCTGGAAGTTGGAGTGGAATATTTATAACACTGTTCCTGTGAAAGATAATATTCATAGATGTTCTCCAAGATAAATTCATTTTTCACTGATTGGTCTTCATTACAATAACATACAGCTTACTTAGCATGTAGCTTACTTTTTCACTGGTATTCTCTCTTCTCCTCCCTCCACCCTCTTCAAAATGAGTTCTTCCTATTCTCTAAAGAATGATTTTAAGGGGTTGGAGAGATGAAAAGTGATTCAACAGGAGCATGTTCAATGAGTCTGGGTTTTTTTTTGAAGCTGAAAAGGCAGTGATAGAAGATACACATTCTGGATACAGTAAGTGTGGAGCTGGACAGAAATGGCCTGGGGAATTGAGGTAGGGACCAAGTCAGGAATGAGGTACAGAAGACATCTCAGGTGAACCCTGACCATGCACTAGTTCAGTTATTCCCTTGGAGGAGACACACTACTCAATGTAAAGTTACACTCGTGGCTAACATTTAATATTGAAAAGGACACTATGCAAGATCATAGGTATACATAGGCAAGATCTAGCAGCTGCAGTCTTCCTAGAATTTTTTCTGGATCTGCAATGGTTGTATCAGCTGTGAACCTCAGAGACACATGAGAGATGTCTCTGTCCCTGGAAGCCTGCTTGAGTTATAAAGTTTAGAGTTCTGAAAGAGAGCTCTGCCTCTGTTCCAAGTGCACACAATAAATTTTATGTTTACCTTACACATGATATCAACCTGGTTCATCTGGAGGGGCTGCTTTAAGCATAGATAATGTACCATTATGCAGAAACTATTTGAATATTCCAGAGACTTAGTTCTCAGAGTTTGGTAAAGGTCATCTGCGTAGCTACGAAGATAAGCACTGCTGCACTAATCTTTTACTTTTAGGAATCTCCTGTGACTTTCAGAAATATACCATGCGCCCACTGGAAATCTGTTAGAATTCAGCATGTGTGAAACGTGGCTAGATTCTAATGTGGCCTAAGAATAATTCTGATCCCAGCTGACAAAAAATATGCTTATTATATACACATAGACACACATACATTAAATGCAATGAAACAAGGAAGGGAAAGATAAACAATAAATTCAAATTTGTTTGGTTACCTTAGAGGATTTAGTTTAAGGTCTATGGTTCAGTGATATATACAGAAATAATGTGCTTTTGTTGCAACCTCTTTTACTTAAAACATTCTGACTCCAGTGTGGGAAAACATTATAATTTAACAAAACCAAGTGGAAAAGTATATGATGTTTGTTTCATTATTTCCTGCATATTTTATGTATTTGGAGTATTGTCTAATAATAGTAATGATAATATGTAAATAAGAGAGAAACAGAGAATGAATTAGAGGCAGGATTGAAGAATCACATATATCAAGAGGCGTTAATGGAAAGGTAGTTTATTCTTCTTTGAATAAAGGAGATTACAATTTTTTCTTTGAGATCAGAAGGAATAATTTGATGATAGAAATAGAAATAAATAACTTTATATATGTGAAATTGAAGAGAGAATAAGGTGTGAAATACAAGTGACTTAAAAAGAGTTGCCAATGTTGAAAATGTTACAGCTGTCGATTACTGATAGAGCCAACATGCATTACAGCAATACGTAGCTAGCATTAAGGTACTAAGTAAATTAGCAATCATTAATTTGTAGTCATTCCAGTATGAAAATTTTAGTGTTATTCTTAATTAGGATTCAAAAGTATAAGAATAGAAAAATATAAAGATATTTAAATTGATTCCAAAGTTAAGATTAGACTTGAAAGGTATAACAAATAAGGAGGTGTGAATATTGAGGGTTTTTTTTTATGGAGTATGTGTGGTCCAAAGTGAATATGAAAGATAATGAAATAATGATGATTGTAATAGATATATAGAAAGTGAGGAGTTGAAGTACTGAAACTATTAATAGAGGGTTCAAGGCCAAAGTCAAGGAGCTATGAAGTTGAAGAGTCAGCATGTTTGAAAGACAGAACATTATGCTACAGATTGACACACTGAATTTGAAGATTATACCTTTTATGAATGATGACTTTCAGATTTTGGCTACTAATAGGGATGTCGATACAGTGACTTTAGGTGGTGATTATTGACATTGTAAACTTCATTGTTTTATAGTTTTTTTCAATACCAGATATTAGATATTAATTTGTCTATCCGTTTCTTTCTTGTGACCCCCTTCAACAACAACATCAAGAAAGCAAACTAGGCCAGGCGCGGTGGCTCACGCCTGTAATCCTAGCACTCTGGGAGGCCGAGGCGGGCGGATCGTTTGAGCTCAGGAGTTCGAAACCAGCCTGAGCAAGAGTGAGACCCTGTCTCTACTAAAAATAGAAAGAAATTAATCAGACAACTAAAAATACATAGAAAAAATTAGCCGGGCATGGTGGCGCATGCCTGTAGTCCCAGCTCCTCGGGAGGCTGAGACGGGAGGATTGCTTGAGCCCAGGAGTTTGAGGTTGCTGTGAGCTAGGCTGATGCCACGGCACTCACTCTAGCCCGGGAAACAGAGCGAGACTCTGTCTCAAAAAAAAAAAAAAAAAAAAAAAGAAAGCAAACTACATTTGAGAGAAAGAATTTTGTTGAATTCAAGATGTTATTGGGGATAAATTAGAAACTGTGAGTTGTCATGGCGATGATAGTGACACAGAACAAAATGGTGATAATGATTATAATCATAAGGATTGTAAAGTTGATAATAAATAAATGGGAAAATGAAAACTGTGCCAAGAGTTTTACCTGGCACTTCCTTTGGTCTGTGATTTATATTTCAATGTAAGCCAGAAACCTTTTTTATTTTCAGTACAGTAAAAAAGCATTGACTGTTTACTCTCAAATATGTATATATAATATGTGGACAATGTATGGTGTCAAGGCAAGGTAAGGGAGGAGTTTTATTTTTCAATAAGAATGTCTCTAAGAAAAATCTGGCTAATAGATAATTACAGAGGAGTCCACTGATAAATAGAAACAGAATGGTTATAAAAATACAAATAACATTAAAATGAGGACAATGATATTAACTATGACACATAAAAAATCATAACATGGAAAGGTACAGGTACATATATTTTAAAATGATGTATAAATATAGACGTGTTTCAAGGTGAAATGTGCTAACAACTTTATGATTAATAGAGACATTTTAAATGCAGCAGCATATCATTGTACTTAATTTGGCCTAACATACCTGTCCTACTACAGTGTCATCTGAGTCATCTAACCTTGGAGAGAATAAAAATTACCCTAAGCATAATGTTTGCTGTACACATAAGAGAGATAAGTTTTGGTATAAATAATTCAACAACCTTCATTGAATTATGTGGGTGCCAAGCAGTTTTACATCCATAATTGGAAAATTATGGCTCTCTCTAAGATCAGATCAAGGATGCCATCCATGCTATCCACAGATAAGAGAAGACTAAAATTTGAAAACAAATATTTTGATTTTTTAGCAGTTTAGAAATGAATTTCTTATCCTCACAGTCCAACAACTTCACCATTTTTTATAACTTGCTTTTTATAAGAAATCTTACAAGAATTAATGAACCCACCTTTATTTTGTCTAACTGAACTAGGAAAGCCCTTACCTCCTACTCCCCGTAACTATCCCAATCTATGTTTGCTCTATAAGAAGTCACAACTTATTTGGTATGAAGAACTATGAAAAGACAATGAAGAGATCGTCTTGTATATGTACAATTCATTTAAATAGTATGCAGTGAATGTGCAGTTATTGAATTTAAATGATGCGTAAACATGGTATAAAGTCTAATTAAGGATTTGTCCTTTAGAAAGCAGAAGAGTGAACCACAGCTCATGTTTTGTAAAATAAGTTCTGAGCTAAAAATATCACCTGAGCTGAAAAGCAATTGTAAAAAGAAAATTTACCTGATAAATTTAAACAAGTTACAGCTGAAAGAGAAAACTATAGGCTGTGCAATTTGCAAAAAATAAAATATATTAGGACCTATTTCTTTGTCTCCAGATTTACATAGAAATAGACATGAAACACCATTTTAGATAGAAGAGTTGGATTAGTAGCCTTTTAATGTAATATCCATTTTCCAGTATTTATGTTATAAATGTTATTTGGGACCCTTCTGCTCTTTTTTTGATGAAGAGCTTCAGAATTTTGTCTTGGATCTGCCTGGTTTTCACCACATACACAATGGGGTTCATCACAGGGGGGATGAGGAAGTGCATGTTGGCCAAGGTCACATAGACGTGTGAGGGAAGTCTTGGGCCAAAGCGGTGCAGCATAGACAGGCAGATCATGGGTGTGAAGAAGACAACCACAGCAGAGATGTGGGAGATGCAAGTGCTGAGGGCCTTGAACCGGCCACCATGGGAAGCAATGCTTAATACAGTTTTCAAAATCAACATATAAGAAAGAATAATGAGGAGAAAATCAAGTCCCATAGTGGACAGCACCACAAACAGTCCAAAGATACTATTGATCCTAGTGTTGGAGCAGGAGAGCCTTAAAATGTCAGGATGCAGGCAGTAGGAATGAGAAAGTACATTAGAACGACAGAAGCAAAGCCTCCTCAAGAGGATGGGGAGGGGCACCTGTAAAGTAAATGTTCGTGAAACAATGGTGAAACCTATCCTGGCGATCACACTATTGGTGAGGATGGAAGAATAGTGCAGTGGACGAGAAATGGCCACATAGCGGTCAAAGGCCATTGCCAGAATAACAGCAGACTCAAAATCCTGGAAGGTGTGAATAAAGAACATTTGGGTGAAGCAAGCAGAAACAGTCAGCTCTCGAGCATCCAGCCAGAAGATCCTCAGCATTGTGGGGAAAGTGAAGAGGGACAGGCCCAGATCAGAGGCAGCTAGCATGGCCAGGAAGAGATACATAGGCACATGGAGGGGCTGCTCCCTCCAGATAACTGTCATGATGGTCACATTACCCACCAAGGTAATCAGGAACATGGCACAAAAAGGTATGGAGATCCAGATGTGCACAGCCTCCAGCCCAGGAATGCCAGTCACCAGGAAGGTGGAGAAGGAGGTGGTGCTATTGACAGGGAGCATGATGCCAGGGCTGCATACTTTTCCTAGAATGAAATGCATTTTCTCAGGCACAGATGATAAAATTTGACTTGAACATTTAATTGACTACTCATCATACCTCTTCTTTTAAATTGCTCATGATAATGTGTCTATTATGAAATTGAATGCTTTCTCCCAGCATATAGCATGTGAGCCTTTAGACTAGAAAACAAGACCTTTTTTCTTGATCAGATTCCCTAGAGAGTGTGGCTTATCAAAGGAAAAAATCAGAAAAAATTTACCTAGGTCATTTAATTGATATAAAGACATTTTAGAATAAAAAATCTAGAATAAATAATGTGCTTTAAATAAAATTCTTTTAGAAATTCATCCAATGCATACCTGTTATTGTAATGACAGTAGTACATCATGACCAGGGTATTTCTTACTGCTCCGGTCAGTATCAGACAGTCCTACTCAAAATGTAGTTCATGGGCACATTTTAATATGCTATGTTTTCTGGTTGAGATGTGTACAGAAATTGAAAATAAGCATATGGAAACTTTAAATCATCCCAGAAACAGATGTTAAAATTTGACATAGTTTTCAGACTGTGAGTGTACATATGCTAGGATAAATCATTACTAACCTCATGAAAACATTTCTTTTAAACTGACCCTGATTCTCTGTATAAGGTTAAATGCTGTTTATTAATATACTTCTGACCCCAAACTAGAAAATAATACCTTTTCTATTGAACAAATTCTCCAAATGTGTTAGCTAATCGAAAGTAAAAATATCTTGATTTTTAATTAACCTAAGTGACAAAATTGATAAAATATTTTAAAATTAAAAATAAATCATTTTAATTGAAATTTTCAATAAAATAATGTAGATTAGCACCATATACAATAATAGTACTACTACATTATTCTATGAATTCCTTTCTACCCTTGCCAAAAATGATGTTAGACCAGTTAGACCTTGTTATACCAGTTGTTCATAGCATGTTTTGATCTGGTTTTTTTTTTCTACATAGAGATGAGAGCAGAAATTGAAAATAATCATTTAGAACATTTTATATGAGTTTGATATAATAGTTCCATTTCTTTGCTTTAATAATAAAATTTCTGGCCCTGTTTTTTGGGTGCAATTTTATTGTTTTATAACAATTCATGTTTAATTATAATTTATACAACATTTACAAAATGTACAAAATGGTTTGTGATGGATTGAGATTCACTTTACCGTCACACAACTTAAGAAGCACTATGTTACATGACAACTCATCGTTGAACGTAGACATAATTTTTTCATCAATTACACATGTAGGAAAATAAAAATAATATTTCTATATAATTCAGACTATAAAAGTAATCATTATAAATTGTTTAATATTCATTTAAATAGTGTTTCGGCTCTATCTAATTTTATGGGGATAATTTTTAAATTTTTAACCAATAATGTATAATATAAAAATATTTTTACAGTGATTATATATTCGTGATAGTAACTAGCTCATTTCTAACAGCAATATAGTAAAACCATTATACTATGACTACTTTATGGAACTGATTCGGTATTGGTCATTTGCTTTTCTATTATTCAATGAAATATGTGATAAATACTTTTGTCCATGTGCCTTATTCTTAAATAGGTTTTAAGGTTACAGCAAAGATCAAAGCTAGCATAATTAACTACTATAATTATAAATGACAGACATCTGCCAGATACCTAACTATAATGTTCAAGATGTTAAAGATGAGATCATCTTTATGATCTTTTTTACCATAGCTCATCTATGTTGTCAACACATGTGCGTCTCTTTCCCACAAATTTCAAAATACACATATCCTCTAAGTTCACCCCTCGCTACTTTCTGTGTTTATGAAACTAAACACGTATTACATATATACTCTTCACATCATTTGCAATCATCCCCACAGACAATAAACTTTTAAATATTTGCATATAATAATCATCCCAATTTCTTACCTATCTTCACTCACTAAAGGCATTGCTGCTATTTTTTGTAGACCTTTGTGAAGACACGCACTTTAAAATCCTGCGTGGAAGCATAGAGACTCTATCTGTGGGAACATATGTATTTTCCAGGTGATTTAATTAATGTGGCCCTTGAATCCAATTTTTGATGAAGGAAAAGTCCTAAAGAAAACAACTAAAATAAAAGACTCTTCCTCAAAGTCTCACCCTCCTTGCTCTGGTATCAAGTATAAGGGCATATGGATACTGCTCATTTCTTTCAGCTTCCATTTGGAATACCATTCAATTTGTCAAAATCACAATCTGGTCAATTTGGATGAGACTTACAGAATGACCAAAGTGATTAACTTATATCCTACGTATTATATTAAAAAAACAAAAGAATGAGAGACAGAAAAATCAAATCAGCCCCAGAAGCTTTATGGTTATTTTTTCCTTCTAATTTAGAATTTTGCTGGGTCAGGGGAGGTATAAGAAGTCTAGAAAACTCACTTTCTAAGTGAGGAGCACACATTCTGCATAGTCTAATCTTTGTGCCACCTGGTGTACAGTGTCTGCAGCCGAATTTCTTCTCAATGCCTTTTCCCATCCATGGGTTGTTTGGCATTTTCAGAATCTATACTCTGTGTTCTCAAGGGATGTTCATGTTCAGCGATGAGGTTGAACCTCAAAGTCAGGGTTACCATAGGCATGGATAGCACTCCACTTTTCCAGTTTAGGAATACTCTTCTATGTGTTTCAGTACCATTGCCCCAAAATCTCATGTTTTTGAGAAAAACAAATCAGAAATGGTTTCACAGAAAGGAATGTTCACCAGATGCCTGAGATCCTTGTACTACAGGCTGGAGTTCCTCCACTCACTAACTTATCCAAAGTTTCCTTGATCTTTATATTTCCAAACTCAATTCAGGTAAATCTTGTCTTATTCTCTCACCTGGCATCTCAAGGTAGCTCAGTTGCTAAAGCCCTGCAAAGAAAGATTTCTTTTCCATGTTTAAGACCAAATATGCCTGTGACCAGTTTTAAGTTACTGTATTATTTGTACAGACCTCCCTTAAGAATACAAGTCTCCTGGGATCTCCTTTCTTCATAATCTGAGAGCTAACATTAACCTTTTATACTTCTAAGAATGCAACAAAAATGGTCTAAGCTCTGTGTACTTTTTTTTTCTATCAGATGAGTTTCAAATCAAACCCACCAGCATAGAAATTTCACATGGTAGCTATCAATTAAGTGTTGGTATGAATTTAATTCTATCCCTAGTCAATTTAAAAATGAATTACATGCATTTTAGAATCATTCGCGTTTTCTGTAATATATTTGGGGAAGTCTGAAAAGTTTATTTCTTCAAAAGCTCCTCATTGAACTCTAATATCACTTTAATTCATATGAAATATTTCAGACATGGAACAGTATTCAGTGTATGTAGAAATTACCTTAGTGTTCAGAAATAATCAACTATATCTGCTTTCCTGCCATTACTCTTCAACCATTCCAGTGCACTTACACAACATATAAATGTGTGTGAGTTGACTTTTTTTTTAAATTTTAAGTGGCAATAAGAATATGATATTTTAGGAAATCATAATCCTGAAACCCAGGACATTTACAGTATTGGTTAAAATTCAATGAAAGAAAAATTCATATAGAATTAAATATAGACACACAAAATGTGCAGGTAGAACTGGCAAAACATGAATAAGTAGATGTATCTATGGCGATATTATGGCTGTGATATTGAACTATAGTTTTGCAAAATGTTACCATTGGGAAAAACTGGATAAATGGTGCATGGCATCTCACCTTGTTACTTCTTACGGCTACATGTGAATTTAAAGTGATCACAATAATAATTTCAATAAAAATTAAAGTAGCAAAAAATTTGACTGTGTCAGTAGAATCTCTTTAAATAGAGTTGAGTGAGGCAATCTTAAAAAGTAATATTTCTTCAGTGATCTAGCACCTCTTATATTTTCCTGGATTGAACTTGAGCCCGTTATCCGAAGTAAGGTATCACAAGATTGGAAGAATGGGCTCCACTTGTACTCGCCATCAAATTGGCACTAACTGATTAACACTAAGGTGCTCACACGGTAGTAATATTCTCCAGGGATTAGGAGTAGGGGGGAATAAACTTACAACCAATGGACTTGGTGAGCATTGTAGAGGGGAAGGGCATGCGTCTAACCCTCACTTGGGTGACGCAAAGGCATAAAATGTCACCAAAATGTTTGTACCCTCATAATACCCCTGAAATGAAAAAAAAAAGCAGTATTTCTATTTACATTATTTTTACTGAATTTATCACAACATAAAAGCAAACTGCTTTCTTTTTTGATTAACAAATAAAAATTAAATGCATTTATGGTATACAACATGATGTCTTAATATATGCGTACATTCTGGATTGCCTAAATCAAGGTAATTAACATACACATTACTTCACGTTTTGTGTTTGTGTGTGGTGAGAACACATAAAAACTATGCTTAGCAATTTTCATATGTAGCATATATTGCTATTACCTGTAGTTACCATGTATAATAGCACTCTCAAACTTATTCCTCTGCTCTGACTAAAATTTTATATCCTTTGGCCAACATCTTCCCAATCCCCCCACCTTCACCTCTGGTAATCCCTATTTTACCTTGAGCTCCTATTAGTTTAACTTTTTTAGATTTTACATGTATATAAAATTATGTAGTATTTGTTTTTCTGTGTTTGGCTTATTTCATTTAACATAATGTTCTCCAGATTCATCCATGTCATCACAAATTACAGGATCTCCTTTTTCTAAGGCTTAACAGTATTCTGATTTGTATATATACCACATTTCTTTATCCCTTAATCCATTGATGATAGGTAATGGAGTTGATTCCATATCTTGGCTATGGTGGATAATGCTGCGATGAATGTGGAAGTGCAGATATCTCTTTAATTAACTGATTTCAATTCTTTTGGATGTACAGTCAGAAATGGGATTTCTGGATCACATGGTAGTTCAATTTTTAATTTTTTGAAGAACATCTACAATGTTTTCCACAATGGCCATATTAATTTACATTTTCACCAGCAGTGTACATGTGTTCCCTTTTCTCCACATCCCCTCCAGTACTTGTGATCTTTTGCCTTTTGATAGTAGCCCTTCTAACAAGTGTGAGGTGATAGCTCACTGTGATTTTAACTTGTATTTCCCTCATGATTAGTGAGATGGAGCAATTTTTCATATACCTGCTGGCAATCTGCATGTCTTCTTTTGAAAAAAGTCTGTTCAGGGTTTTTGCCCATCTTTTAATAGAGTTACTTATTTTTACTATTGAGTTGTTTGATTTTCTTATATATTTTGGATATTATTAATAGCTTCTTAATCAGAATGTGTGGTTTGCAAATATTTTCCACAATTGTATAGTTGTTTCATCACTCTGTTGTTTCTTTCTTTTTCTGTGCAGAAGCTTTTAGTTTGATATAATCTCATTTGTTCATTTTTGCATTTGTTGCTTGTGTTTTTTAGATCGTCTCCAAAAAAAGTCATATGTTATATTTGACGTATAAAATACATTATTCTGTTAATAATATTATTGGGGATAAAGTAGACCATCACAGACACAATGGTAATGGTGATGATACTGAACAAAATAACAGTGATGATGATAATTATAAATATGATAAGATTGATGATAATTAAATCAGAAAATAAAAATCCTGCCCAGATTTTTACCCAAAGTTTTTGTTTTTCTGTGACCTATATCATGATATAAGCCAGGAAGTGCTCTTTTTATTTTGTTTGTTTTCCATTTTAGCTAAAGAGATTTGACTATTTAGCCAGAAGTATACAGAGTAGATGGATAACATATAGTGCCAATGAATAGTGAAGACAGATGTTTTTTAAGGAAAAGAGTCTCAATTTTTCTTAAAACGGGAATTATTAAGTAAAAACAGAATGATTATAATAAATACAAGTAAATGGTAATGAAGACAGTGGTTCATCTGTGGCACATAGGGAAATCAAATCATGGGAAAGTGAAGAGTGTTTATAATCCATTATGATAAATGAATATGGATCAAATGTGGAGATCACTATTTGAATAATACAATTATTTAAAACACAGCAGTGTATCATTATACTAAATATAATCAAATATATCTTTGCCTTTAAAGTGTCACATGAGCCATCTAGTATAGAAAAGGATAATGTCTGTCTTTAAGTAAAAGAAAGCAGTTTAGGCATAAAAAAGTGAATAGTCTTTATTTATTTATATGGTTTAACATCTTGACATGGAATCTCTTAAATGCAGGTCAAAGATACTGCTACTATTACTGTCATTATGCAATAAGAGATGACTGAGAGTACAAAAAATTATTTGGCTTTATTAGCACTTCAGAAAAGACTTTTCTATTATCTGAATTCTGTGTTAGTTTTGTCTTGTCTTTTTTTTTTTCAAAGTGTTCCCATCATAATTAACCATCCCAATTCCATTACGCCTAACTAGAATAGGAATGCCCTAACCTCCTGCTAACCTGATGTAACTAATCAAAGTCACTTCATTGCAAAATGTCTCAAACTTATTTAACTTTCAGAATAATGAAACTTCAAGGAAGAGAGAACCTTGCATGTGCAGAAAATCTCAACCTAAATACTGATGTATTTAATGGAACTGTTAATAATTTATTGTGATGAATAAACATGGGACAAAGTCTAATGGGAAAAAAAAGTATGTCTTTTAGACAACACAACAATTCTTCTTGTGTGAAGAATAACACAACCAACTACCAACCACCTTGAAAATTTGAGGTAAGAAGTAATTGTCAATCTGAAAAGTAATTATATGAAGAAAATTAGCCCGATAAATTAAGCAAAGGCTATAAATGAAACAGAAAATCATGGTCAGTGCAAGTCAAGAAAACAAACACATTAGGACATTTTACTTCTTTGACAAAGAAAAGTTATTTTAGTTGTGAGAGTTGGAACAGTAACCATTCACTGTACATTAGTTTCTCAAGGTTTATGTTATCAATCAGGACTCTTCAGTTCCTTTTTTGATGAAGAGTTTTAGGATTTTGTCTCTTATCTGCTTTGTTTTAACTACATAAACAATGGGATTCATCACAGGAGGAATAAGAAAATGCACGTTGGCCAAGAGTACATATAGAATTGGGGGAAACTTTCGGCCAAAGCGATAAAGTATAGAAAGGCAGATCATGGGTGTGAAGAAGAGGAACACAGCACAGAGATGGGAAATACAGGTGTTAAGAGCCTTCAGGCGGCCACCATGGGAAGCAATGCTCAGTACAGTTTTCAGAATCAACACATAAGAAAGGAGAATGAGGAGAAAATCAAGTCCCATGTTGGAAAGCACCATAAAGAGTCCAAAGATGCTATTGATTCTAGTGTTGGAGCAAGAGAGCTTTAAGATGTCAGGGTGCAGGCAGTAGGAATGAGAAAGTACATTGGAGCGACAGAAGCACAGCCTCCTCAAGAGGATAGGCAGGGGCACCTGTGCAATCATGGCTCGCACTACAATGGCCAAACCTACCCTGGTGATCACACTATTGGCGAGGATGGACGAATAGTGCAGTGGACGAGAAATGGCCACATAGCGGTCAAAGGCCATTGCCAGTATGATGGCTGACTCAAAATCCTGGAAGGTGTGAATAAAGAACATTTGGGCGAAACAAGCAGAAAAGGTCACCTCTCGAGCATCCAGCCAGAAGATCCTCAGCATTGTGGGGAAAGTGAAGAGGGACAGGCCCAGATCAGAGGCAGCTAGCATGGCCAGGAAGAGGTACATAGGCACATGGAGGGGCTGCTCCCTCCAGATAACTGTCATGATAGTCACATTACCCACCAAGGTAATCAGGAACATGGCACAAAAAGGTATGGAGATCCAGATGTGCACAGCCTCCAGCCCAGGAATGCCAGTCACCAGGAAGGTGGAGAAGAAGGAGCTGGTGCTATTGACAGGGAGCATGACGCCAGGGCTGCATACCTTTCCTAGAATGAAATGCATTTTCTCAGACAAGATAATAAAATTTGACTTGAGCATTTAATCAACTACTCATCATATCTATTCTTTTAATCTGCTTGTGTTATGTGTCTAAAATGATATCAAATGTTCTTACTGAACGTATAACACCTCAGCCTTTCAGACTAGAAGACAAGACCTTCTTTCTAGATCAGATTCCCTAGATATTATAGCTTATTGAATGAAAAATATGAAAAAAACAAAGTCTTGATATTTCATTTACCTAACTCATTTAATTGATATAAAGATAGTTTAAAATAAACAATCCAGAGTAAATAAATTGTTTTAAATGAAGTTCTTTTAAAATACATTCAAATTCGTACTCATCATGGTAATTACAGTAGTAGATCATGGCCAGTGTATTTCTACTCTAATACCTATTAGACAGTTCTATTCAAAATGTAGTTCATGGCCACATTTTCATATGCTTTATTTTCTGCGTGAAATGAATACAGAAACTGAAAATAAGCATATAGAGACTTTCATACAAATTTGATATACTACTTCTCTGCTTCTTTAATGTAATAATAATAATTGCTCTTAGTGTATAATATACAATTGTTATTGTATTTGGATGTACTTTTTATTTTTGAGGAAAACCATTTCTGTTTTATTCGAAAAACATATTTCATGATAGATTGAAAAATTTTAATGACCCTTTACCACATACTTTTTGAAGCACTGTTTCATGATAATTCATTGTTGAATGCAAACATGTTTTTCTGAAATTGTACATAAAAAGAAGGTTGTTCTTCATAATTAAAAAGACTAAAATATTGAATAGATTTTTTATCTTTTTAAAAAAATATGTTCATGAGCTCTCTTTTAGTTATAGTGCTAAATATTTTTAATTTGAATATGATCTATGGACCTTTTACAAAGTTACATTGTATATGTATATATTTGTGTTAACAAGTTAATTCCTAATAAGCATATGGTGTCAATTTTATTGATTTAATTCAATATATGAGTATTGCTATTTATTCATCCAATTATTCATTAAATATTAATTATATTTCTCTGTGTGCCTGGCTCTAAACTCTGTTTCTCATTGTAGCAAAGATTTAAGCTAGCACAGTTAGCTGCTTTAATTGAAGAGATAAGAAGCCTATAAAATAATTAATAATAATGTACTATAAGTGAGTGATAAAACAATTTTTACACTGTATGCTGCCCAAACTAATTTATCCAGATAAAATCAGCTGTGGATGCAGAGTCTCCTTCCCATAAACAGTAAAGCACGCAACTTTTTCTGAGTCCATGCATCAACTACATTCTGTATTTATGAAAATAAATATATATTCTATATACACTCTTCATACCTGTATGCAGTCATCCTCACAAACAATAAGCCATATAAATATCTACATATGTTAAGCATTCCAATTCCTCACCTATCCTTACTCACCAAGGTTAGTCCAAGTATTGTTAGCAGGCCTTGGTGAAGATATGCACCTGAAAACTTGTATTCCCTGCATGGGGCATACAGACCCTAGCTGTGGTGGCCTGAGTATTTCCCAGCTACTCCTACTTAAATTCCACCTTAGTCTAATCTTTGTTCTTGGGAAGATTCTTAGAGAAAGGCAATAATAATAACAATAAAAACAGTAACAACAACAGTGAAAGATTTTCCTTTAAAGTCTGCCTTGGCCTGGTAATCTGAACAAGAATAACTAAGGATCCTGTCTGCTTGTCTCTCCTTTCATTTGGCACGTTTTTAAATTTTTCACAAGCTCAATGAGAATCATTTTGGATGAGATTTTCAGAAGAATAAGAAGAGATAAAATAAAATTCTACACATTATCTTAGAAAAAAGGAAATTGATATTAGCTTCAGAAGATTTATTGGAATTTTTTTAATCTTGAATTTTGTTTTAAGGACTGAGAAGGTGTGAGGGGGTCTAGGAAACTCACTCTCTGATAAGGACACTCTGTGCTTAATCCAAATCATTGTGCCTTCCAGCACTAAGAGTTTGGTTCCAGGTTTCTTCTCAATGTGTTTTCTCATTTGTGGGCTTTTAAGCATTTTCAGAATCTATACTCTTTGGTCTCAAAGGTTATTCATGCTTAAGAACGAGGGTAAACTTCATGGTCAGTGTTTCCAAAGGCAAGGATAATTCTGTCCTTTTCCAGATCAGGAGTACGTTAAGCTCCCTTCCTTTTATTTGGCTAAATACCATTGTCCAAACATCTCAGGTTCTTGAAGAAGATAAGTTGGGGATAGTTTCACAGAAAGTAACATCTCCTAGACTCCTGAGATTCTTCGTATTACAGGCTAGAGTTTTCCTACTCACTAATGTATCCAAAGTCTCCTCGTTCTTAGTTCTTTTCCAAAAGCGGGTAAACGGTGTTTTCTCTCTCACCTGGCATTTTAAGGCAGAGTGTTTGCTAACATACTACAAGGAATGCTTTCTCTTCCATGCCCGAAATCAAGAATGCCTGTGATCTAGTTTGTGCTTCCTTATTATTCATACAGCTCTCTCTTGAGGATTGTAGTCTCCTGGAAACCACCTTCTCTTCTTAATTTGAAGTCTACCTTTCATTGCTTTCAAGGAATGCTCCACAAATGGCCCATGTACTGGATACTGTTCTGCATCAGGTGACTTGAAAATCACTCATTAACTATTGGTGTCATCACAATTCACTCTAAAGTCAATTTTCAAAAAATATTTATTGACATTTTGGGATTGTACCTATTTAATATAATGTATCTCAGGAATTCTCAAAAGTTTGTTACTTCACAGGTATCCCTTTGAACTCTGCTATTGTTTAATTCATATGATATGTTTCAGATATGAAACACTGTTGCATGTATGTAGAAATTACCTTAGAACTCAAAAAGATAAACTATATCTGCTTTCCTTTTATCATTCTCCACTCTGTTCACACACACACACACACACACACACACACACACACCTCACTTTACACAAACACACACACATACTTATGTCAAGGGACCTTTCTTGTTATTTAGTTTCAAATAAAAAATGAACATGGTCTTTTAGGTTGCACAAATCCACAAATTCCTTGACATTCCCAGAAGTGGTCAAAATTCAATGAATTTGGCTGGGAATATTGTTACCGTAGCAGTAGACACTCCTAATGGTGACTCATGCTTGGGGATTAAAAAGCACTTTCATATATCTGTCATCGTTTACTTTTTTACATATAAAATAATATTTTTCTCCTCACAGCAACCCAGAAAGTCATTGTTTTCTTTGAAGAAACTGAAATTTTATTAACCCACTCCCCATGTAAGACAATTAACATGTAAGCAATCTAGGATTCAAAGGTCATTCATGATCCAGAGCATAAATAAATTTCCTCATATATATGTGTGTGAGTGTGTGTGTGTGTGTATAGATAGATAGATAGATAGATAGATAGATAGAAAACAATGGGAAGATGTTCCCATATATGTGATTTCTAAAATGTGAAAGCATATCTTAGATGAGGCACTCAAATTCATAGTTGGATCACCTCCAGAAAAAAAGAGTATTTCTTATCATTTTTTATTCTTCTGTTGGTATATAAAACATATTAAGACCTAAAACAGAGAGGACATTAAGTAAATGTTGTATCAATGTTTACAAATCCAAAAATATACCATTTATTCAAAATAAGTACTGAACAATTCTGTGTATTAATAACTGCATCCATACCTGAGACACAGAAGTGAATAATGACCATATGAAATAGTACTTCAGAATTCATCAATAAATTTAACCCCTCAAGTCCTTTGGGAATAACTAAAAATTACATAGAATTTCATATTTGGACCAGACAAAACACACTATCCAAATCTACCTTACTAAATGCAAAAATTTCTTTTATTTTTATTTGTGAAATAGTCAAGAGAATTGAGAACACCTAGATCCTCACAGATGAATTATATCTGGACTATGAACAAAAGCTACTGGTTCCAATTTTCTTATTTGTTCAGAGAAATTATTTCAGAAGGAGATAAAGATATAAAACAATAAATAACTTCACCATTTATTTCATTAAATTCTTACAAAAATTTATTCAAGCAATCAATATACTTCTCTGGGAAAATGGAAATTGTGAATAATTAATTGCTCGCATGATAAAACAGCTTAGTTTGCTTATCAAACAACAATTTTCTTATCAAGACTGTCTTCACTTCACTTACTACTTATGCCATAAACTTTATCCATTACCATTCAGTTTCCACCTTCAAAGAGATATCTTAGACTACTTGAGGCCAGATCCCCAAATCCTATAAATATTCCAACCTGATAACCTTCAGTTGAAACACTATTAAAACTATGTCAAAGGAGTTCTCCCATAGTACAAGTGATAAAATATGGATCTAATTTATATTCAGCTTCCCACCATGGTTCAAGACTCATAACTTTTGAGTCTCCTGCTTAGGGGTCTCAGTAACTGTAACCACCATGAGATAAATCTCACATTGGATCCAAGCTCAAATTTTTTTTTCATTGATCTCCCAAATGCAGATTTTGTGATTCATTAGTAATGAGAAACACTCATTAATACTTTCATATCCAATTGGATTAGAAAGCTCTCCCCTGGTAAAAATTTGTCTTCTTAATAATGTTAACAACAACAACAAAAACCTGAATCTATAAAATAATTTAAAGAGGTTTATTCTGAGCCAAAGTGTGTGACCAGCCCAGAGCACCTGGCCTCAAGAGGTCCTAAGAAAATGTGCCTGTGGTAGCTGTGTTACAGTTTGGTTTTATATAGTCATGGAGACGGAAATTACATGCACAACTGTAAGTCAATATAGGGAGAGCATACATTGGCTTGGTCCAAAAAGGCAGGACATCTCAAAGTGGGGGAATATAGGATATAGGAGGATTTAAAGATTCTTTGATTTATAATTGGTTAAAGAAAGGAAGCTTTGTTTACCCTTGGAATGTTTTAACTGAAGCTAAAGCTGTCTGTTAATCAGAGACAAGCCACCAGACATTTACCAAAACTCAAGTGATCTGTTGAGTATATTGATGGCCTGTAGGTTTGATTTAAGCTTTGTCTTAGATAGCCTTAGCCTATTAATGATTTAGCATCTTACTCTTACAAAAGATATCTCCAAGAGGGTAGGGTGACATGAAGAGGCATGTCTGACCTTCCTTCTTATGGGCAGAAACTCAGCTTTAGGGTTTTTCTGGAGTCTCCATGGTCAAGGGTCAAGAGGGGGTCCATTCAGTTAGCTGGGAGGCTTAAGATTTTATTTTAGTTCACAATAAAAACATTTTTAATTTTCTTTCTCTCTGTTATCATTGATAATCTTTGTGAGTATGTAAGCATAATTTCATAAGGAAGAGGGCAAACATAGTACTAACAAGTCTGTCCTTGAAATGGCTCCAAGAACTGATGAAGCCAGAAGTTCTCCACAGTACAGTAACCTGAAAGGACAAATTTTGCCTTGAGTAACCTACTAAAAGTATAAAAACTTCTCTTAGCTGGCCAGGCATGATGGCTCATGCCTGCAATTCTAACACTTAAAAAAAAAAACTACTACAAAACTTGTCTTAGCTTTGTCTCTTTTTCCTATAAGAGTCTGGTTGTAGAAGAGAGTTCTTCCTCCAAAATGTTCCATCTGCCAGGAATTTAACATTTGTTGAACCTGTGATTTAGATAACCACTAATTCACTGAGAATGCAAGATACTAGTTGCACAGCAATTTAATTTCCCAAGTGTTAACAGATACTCATTGATTTGTCTCAGTCCAAGTGTGTGGCCCCTCCATGAGAGATTTATGCATCTTGCTAGCAGGTGTACTACAACTCTAATTCATGAGGTTATCTTTCTAAATCACATAATTATATCAAACATAATTTGTATTTGTATTGGTGTCTTTGAGAGACTCTCAATATAAGAGTTACCTATTTGAGAAGTACTTTAAATAAAAAGAAGAAAAGAATGACTTTTTAAATTGTATGAGTAAACTTCATTAAAAAATTCACATTCCATTATTACACTAGATTATTAGACTGCCTATATTCATAGGCAAAACTTTACAGAGAAATTTAGAACAGCTCATGAAAATATTATCTACTTCCACATATAGATTGGAACAAAAGCCACTCTGGAATAGCACACAGCCCTAACTGGATTAATTCTTTCCTGTGTTCCCTAAGAAATAAAGCTTAAGATGCTGGGAAAATAAAAAGAACCACTGTTGTCTTTAGTATGTAAGGAAAGAAATATTGAAAATTGGGAAATGAAATAATATTTTTTAAAAATCCTCTAACCTTTGGGAAGGGACATAAAAATATCCCAAGGCACTTAAGGTCTCATAGAAGTGGGGGGGGGGAGCCAAGGCCACTGAGAGGGTCCAATTCCCAAAACCTAGAGACATGGTGCCTACCTGACATTGAAGATAAACCAGAAGAACAGAGATGTCCCAACTCCCTACTCTGCTTCCTACCACCAAGGTGTCAAGTTTCAATTAATAGGTAAATGCAGTCTGTTAGTAGAGATAGGAATCAAGAGTTCATTCTCTGAGGCCCAGGTATTAAAGGAAGACTTAAGTTGAGAATGGAGTAGACATTAAGGAAAACTCTCTGGCAAACCAAAACTGACTCTAAACATAAGATAGCCCTAGGGGAACTGAAAGCCTGTGGTGCACTGAAGGCAAACATAGCAACAACATAATTTAAATCCAGCTCAACTTTTAACAAGATTGACTAAACCCCCATAATAAAACAAAGCAAAAGATGAGACATAAACATCTTATAGTATAAATACTGTTTACCTAAGTCTCTGTTATCCAGTGCAAGATTATGACATTCAACCAATAATTGCGAAATGTACAAAGAAGGAATAAATAAACAACACCCTGTTATGTGACACATCCATCAATAAAACCAAATGCAGTTATGAGACAGATGCTGGAATTATCATTCAGGGAATTTTAAAATATTTATATTTAATATGATAGAGACTCCAGCCAAAAAGGTGTACAACAAGTATAAGCAAATAGGTAATTTCAGCAGAAGGAAATAATAAGAAAAAAATAAAAATATTAATACAATAAGTGTAAATATGTTATCTGAGATGAATAATGATTTCAATGAGCTAATCAATAGAATCACCAAAGCAAAAGAAAGAATAATGCAACCTGAAAAATAGGTAAATCAAAATTATTGAAACTAAAAAAGAGTGAAGGGAAGAGATAAAATAAAAATAATATACAACATTCAAGATTTGTGACATGTGGCACAAAATCAAATAGCCTAACACACATGTAATTGGAATTGCAAAAGGAAAAAAGAGAATGGGGAAACACACGCACACACACATACATACACACACGCACATTGAGAGAGAGAGACAGAGCGAGAGAATGGTTAAGAATTTTCTATTGTTAATGAGATACACTAAATGACAGATCCAAGAGTTTGGAAAATACCCAACTGAATAACTATAACACACACACATATGTGCATATTCACATACATACCTCATATATAATGCTCAAATTTCTAAAAATCAAAAGGAAAGAGAGTGCTGACAGCAGCCACAGGGACGAAAATGGTACATTTCATACAGAAAAACATAAAATAAAAGCTACAACAATGTTTCACAAATAGCATGCAAGCCAAAAGATAATGGAATGATAAATTTAAATCGTTGCTTTGTGGCAGACAGTCAACCCAGATTTCTGTGCCCATTATTGCTTTTTGAATGGTGCAGTTAAGAAAATAAAATGACAATTCACAGTTTGGGACAAAATATTTGCACAAGACATATCTTCACAAAGGCCTGTATCCAGAATATATAATGTAATCTCACAACTCAATAATAAGAAAATAAACCACACCATAAAAATGGGAAAAGAATTTTGACAGTCTCTTTACCAAAGAAGAGGCACTGAGTAAAAACATAATATAAAAAGATATTCAACATCATTAATCATTAAGCAGATTCAAATTAAAACCATGATATGAAACCTTTATGTCCCTACACAGCTTGTAGTATCAAAAAATCGTCTCCATGGATTATTTTTTGATGAGCAGCTGAGTTCAATTTGCCAGGGTTTTATTGAGAATTTTTGCATGTATGTTTATAACAGATACTGGTCTACAGTTTTCTTTTTGTGTTGAGTCTTTTTCTGGCTTTGTTATCAGGGCGATATTGCCTTCATAAAACATGTTGGGGAGGATTCCTTCCTTCTCAGTTTTGCGGAATAATTTTCACAGAATGGTATCAGTTCTTCTCTGTAGGTCTGGTAAAATTGGGTGTGAAACCGTCTGGTCCGGTACTTTTTTTTCCCTAGGAAGGTTTTATTATTGCTGCTTCAATTTTGGTACCTGATATTAGTCTGTTTAGGAATGACCAAGTAGGCTTCATCCCAGAGATGGAGGGATGCTTCAACATATGCAAATCTATACATGTAATTCACTGCATAAATAGAAGTAAAAACAAACACAATATGATCCTCTCAATAGACACAGAAAAAGCATTTAACAAAATTCAGCACCCTTTTATGATAAGAACGCTTAACAAAATAGGCATAGACAGAACTTACCTCAAAATGATAAAAGCCATATATGACAAACCCACAGCCAACATCATACTGAATGGGGAAAAATTGAAAGTATTTCCACTTGCAACTGGAATCAGACAAGGTTTTCCTCTATCACCACCTCTATTCAACATAATGCTGGAAGTCCTAGCCAAAGCAATCAGAGAAGAGAAGGATATCAAGGGGAACGAAATGGGGCAGAAGAGGTCAAACCATCACTCTTTGCTGATGATCTTATATCTAGAAAACCCCAAAGATTCTGCCAAGAGACTACTAGAATTGACAGATTCAGCAAAGTTTCAGGTTAAAAAATTAATGTACACAAATCAGTAGCATTCCTACATGCTATCAAACAACAGTCAAGCCGAGAACCAAATCAAAGATTCAATACCTTTCACAAGGAACAATAAAATAAAATAAAATAAAATAAAATAAAATAAAATACCTAGAAATATATTTATCTAAGGAAGTAAAAGACCTCTACAGGGAGAACTATGAAACACTGAGGAAGGAAATAGCAGAGGATGTAAACAGATGGAAAACCATACCATGCTCATGGATTGGCAGAATCAACATTGTTAAAATGTCTATACTATCCAAAGTGATGTATAAATTCAATGCGATCCCTATTAACATACCAACATCATTTTTTTTGCAGCTCTAGAAAAAATAATTCTATGCTTCTTATGGAACCAGAGAAGACCCCCATATAGGCAAAACAACATTAAGCAAAAAGAACAAATTGGGAGACATCAATTTACCAGACTTCAAGCTATATTGTAAGGCTATAGTAACCGAAACAGCATGGTGCTGGTGCAGGAACAGAGATAGAAACCAATGGAACAAGACTGAGAACCCAGTTATAAAACCATCATCATATAGCCATCTGATCTTTGACAAAGCAGACAACACATACACCGGGGAAAAGAATCCTTATTCAATAAATGGTGCTGGGAAAATTCGATAGCCACATGCAGAAGATTCAAAGAGGATCCTCACCTTTCACCGCTCACAATAATCAGCTCATGATGGATAACAGACTTAAACTGAAGGCATGAAACCATAAGGATTCTAGAAGAAAATGTTGGAAAAACTCTTATAGACATCAGCCTAGGCAAAGAATTTATGAAGAAGGCCCCAAAAGCAATCACAGTAACAAAAATAAATAAATAAATAAATAAATAAATAAATAAATAGATGAGACCCAGTGAAATTAAAAAGCTTCTGCACAGCCAAGGAAACTATCATTAGAACAAATAGACAACCTACAGAATGGAAGAAAATATTTACATCCTATATATCTCATAAAGTGCTGATAACTAGAATCTATATAGAACTCAGGAAAATCAGCAAGAAAAAATCAAACAACCCCATTAAAAAGTGGGTAAAGGACATGAATAGAAACTTTTCAAAAGAAGACAGACTAATGGCCAACAAACATGATGCCCAACATCTCTAATCATTAGGGAAATGCAAATCAAAACCACAATGAGATATCACTTAACTCCAGTGAGAATGGCTTTTGTCAAAAGTCCCTAAACAGCAAATGTTGGCATGGATACAGAGAGATAGGAACATTCATACACTGTGGGGGGAAGGGACTGCAAACTAGTACAACCTCTATGGAAAGTAATATGGAGATACCTCAAAGAACTAAAAGTAGAACTACCATTTGATTCAGCAATCCCACTACTGGGTATCTACCCTAAGGAATAAAAGACATTCTATGAAACAGACATCTTCGCACAAAAATTTATAGCAGCACAATTCACAATTGCAAGGATGTGAAAACAACCTACGTGCCCATCAGTGCATGAGAGAATTAATAAAATGTGGTATATTTATACCATGGAGTACTACTCAGCCATAAAAATGCAGTGAATTAATATGTCTTGTATTATCCTGCATGGAGCTAGAGCCCATTCTCCTAAGTGAAGTATCCCAAGACTGGAAAGACAAATACCACATGTACTCACCATTAAATTGGTACTAATTGATCAAAATTTATGGGCACATATGGAAGCAACATTCATCAGGTGTTGGGCAGGTGGGAGGAGGAGGGAGGATAGGTAAACTCAATGGGTGGGGTGCATGCTTTCTGGGGGATGGGCACACTTGTAGCTTTCACTCCGGTGGTGCAAGGACAATTTATGTAACCAAAGCATTTGTATCCTCTTAATACTCAGAAATAAAAAAAAGTATAATCATTATCCCCCCAAAAATAAAGTCTCACAAAAACTTGTAACAACTCTCACACTGATATGATGGGAATGCAAATTGTTATGTTTGACCCAGCGGTTCTACTCATAGGTATTCAACCAACTAAAATAAAAACATATTCACATATATATCTGTTACCTCAATGTTTGACCTGGATTCATAATTCCCAAAATTCAAAGCAATCCACATATATATAACTTAGTTCATGGATAAACAAATCATGGGGTAGCCACAGATCTTTCTGCAACTTGGTCGTAAAAATCAGTGAATTTATTATACATGCAGCAACATGGATGACTTTCAAGAGGACAATGCTAAGTGAATGAATCAAAACACAAACAGATATATACTATATAATTACGTCGTTATGCCTTTCTTTAAAAGCTAAATTTATATGTTCAGAAATCAGAAAAGTGGTTCCCAGAGCCTAGAGTAATTGGGAGGAAAGTGTTTCTTCAGAGCAGCCCATGGGACATTTTGGGAGTGATTAAAGTATCTACATTCTTATTTTAGTGGTGTTTATGTGAAGATATGTATACCCATTTGTTACAACTCATAAAATTGTGCACCTAAAAATGATGAGATTAGTAATATTTAAGTTAAACCTTAAAACCGATCCCTGGAAAAAAGATAAATAACTGTGAGTTTTACCATCTAGTATTCTCCATAGTATGTTTAGATGCAAAACATTTCGTCACACTGGAGGCTGAAACAGTACAAAGATATAAAGAAAAGAAATGGTTTTGAGGGCTATTGTGAATGGTATCCTGTTTTAGAAGTTTGGATTTAATAATGTTCCCCTACCAAGTGTCTGCATGGACTATATTTTTGAAAAATAATCAGCTTGTCTCTATTTTACAATATGAAGGTAGACCCGAGTTGGGATTGACTCTAAAACTATCTGTTAGAATGCTTTGAAATGCCCAGTTAGACAGTTTACAAATAAAATGCACAAATGTCCACCAATTCATAAAAAAGATTCTCATGCTCATTAATAATCAGTATAACAATGTAGATTAAAGAAAAAAACAGTGCACACTTTTTGTCTGAATTTTGTTAGAAAACTTAAGATTGGCAAGTGTGAAAGAAGAACAGATGACTCTTTATCCCTTTGTGGATATAAAGTCATTTAACATTTTTGAAAGGAAGTTTGACAGCAATTAATTATATAAAATGAATATACTTTGGCTCAGCAATTTGAGTTTTCTCTCTGATAGAAGCACACTCACAAGAGCACAAGTAGAAACATAAAAAATTGGAAAACTCATTAGAAGGATAATTAATATATTATATTATATTCCCGTTATACAGCATAAAGCAGCTTTTGAAAACTGAGAGGGCCAATTTTTGTATTGCCATGAAAAAATACCTTTGATAAATTCTTCAGAGAAAAACACAAAGTTGAGAATGATAGTCTGATATAATGTACTAAGGTATTGTAATATATTTTATTTTCGATTCAGAGAGATAAATTAAGACACAATTTCATTATGTTACCTATGGGGAAAAGAACTGGTGTCTTTGCCCCAAAATAACATGGAACAGTTCTGTATATTTTACATTTTGACAACATGTTTGCACATATTTGTATTAAATTCTTTTAAAGTTATTTTATTTGTTAAATAGCTTAATACTTTCTAAAAAGTTGATCTTATCTAAGCATAGCTCCTATTTATGTTTTCACTCCTGCTTGCTTTTCATACAATAAAGGAAGAAATCCTTCGGGCCCATTATGTTCTGATGAAACGATAGCAATTTGTCTTTCCTGTATAAAAGGACACTCTCAGATGTATAATGACTAAGATACACTTGCTCCTTTCTCAGATTCCTTGGGACAAAAATGTATTTAAGCTTCTTGGTTATGATAGTTGGGAACTACCAAGGCTGTTTTAATCTCAGTGGAACTTTCCAGGCACCTGGGAGACCCTCTTTTGTTGGTCTGTGAAGCATTTTAAACCAAGTCCTAGAACACTGAGCTGAGGAGTTTGCCTTACAAAGAAACAACGTTCCTGCCAACAGATATATCTGAAAGTGACAAAGCCATTCATTGTGCAGTGAGTGAAGTATTTTGGAGATAAGTGATAGCAACTACCATTGTAATCCTGAGAAAGTCCATTCAAGCAAATTGGTGTAATAATAACCAGTTTCCCAGGCCAAAGGGACTAACACAGATGTCCAGCATTGTTGAGTTAGGATGTGTGAGATTTGGAGATTAAATTATTTGAAGAGTAATAATGTTTTAAAGTTAAATGGTTAATTTTATATATATTCTAAGTAGTAATTATTATATTAATCAACAATTTAAAGACTATTTGTTAATACCATAGGTGTATATTGTGCTTACATAGCTAAATTTCAGATTCCCAAATTTAATGGATTGTGGTTTTTGTTTTAATAGCTTTTCCCTGAGTCTTGAAACCAGCCTATCGTAAATATACTTTGCAACCATGCATTAGATTTGAGTAAATTAGCATGTTCTGTTATGAGGTGCAGAACCGTGAAGAATACCATATGCTTTTACAAAGTTGGAGAGTTTTTTTTTTCTTTTCCTATTAAACAAAAGAGTTTTGTACAATCTAAACCTTGAGCTTATGCTTACTAGTACTATTTGTTATCTCATTTATAAATTCCAAGATATTCAATGGGGTTTGTGTTTTGGAACCATAACCATTCAAAACAAAATTTAAATTGTCAGATTAAAAAAATATACAATTAACCTGGGTGAGGAACTTTTCAGCTAGTATTCTAAGACTACTTCAACCTTGAATTAATAATACTGGATGGCTATATTTTTAATGCACATTCTCATTAAAGTCGCTACAATTTTACAGATGTTCCTTTATATAGGAAATATATTTGCCTTTCTCCACCTGATCCTTCTGAATTCTTCTTAAATTCCAACTTATTGGTGAAGCCTTTCCCTATATTCTGAAGTTAAAATACATAGAGTGATCAAAATACAGATATAAATTTAGTATATACCTCTGATTAGATCTTAATACAGTAACTTTTGTAAGTGGTAAAGCTAATATTTAAGCCATAACAATTAGGTGTTCTTTCATAGTGCTGTTTTATTTCTCACTCATGTTTGAGTCTACAGTGCTTAGAATGGCACATGACACAAACAAGGTTCTCATTAAAATTTGCATAATTGACAGAAGCTGGTGCAACATAGCAATATAACATAACATAACATAACATAACATAACATAACATAACATAACATGCTGAAAGGAGAAGCAGGAAAAATAGTGGAAATAGCACTTTCCTTCCAGCCAGCAGCTAACACATAAATGAGTGTAGAGCTGGGTCTTTGCCTTGACCAAAACAAAAACAAAACAAAACAAAAAAGCAATGTTAATAAGCTGGAATCAAAGGCATTATATTCAATTTGATACTTGAAACTAAAGATGAAAGTTATGGTTAAAGCAAGAAACTTCATGCTGTTAACTAAGAGGCAAGCATAACTGATGTATGTGTATAGGAATGAGTGTGTTTATATGTGTGTGTGTATATGTATACATATATTATTTCATGTAAGTGCAAGGTATTTTTATATCAAGATTTGTTATGTGGTTTTAACCTACCTGTACCAGGGCACTGTCACTTAAAGAAGTATAAGGGAGAACCTTTAGTAAATCAAAACGAGTGATACCTTTTTTAAAATTTGTGTAAGAACTTATCTTCTGGTTGGACTTTGAGGGAGAAAAATGCGCATATATACAGGCCTATATAAATATATACACATATATTAATGTAATGCACTCAATATCCATATGTTATTTAGATGTGTATTATTTTATATTTAATATTTTATATAGTACTTACTCTGTTCACTCTTAGAAATTCAATTACTATGATCCAGTGAATATGTGCTGACTTCACCACTAATATATGAAAATGGACCAGGCACCAAAGTGCTCTTTAATTAATTTTTCCTAAAACTTTTCTTCCTTCCTTCCTTTCTCCTCCCTCCTTCCATTCCTTTCTTTCCTTCTTCTTTTTCTTAGTATCACCATCTGTTTCTGATTTATTTGATATGTTGGTTTATTTATGCTATCCTATTCCATTATGTAACAGATATTTAAGTTGCTATTATTCACCAGGAACATTGACTTCATAAAATATGATCTTACATTTTTATAACACTCTCAAAAATATAAATAATACATAAAAGGCCTAAGATGAATAGGTAGGTAGGTAGATATTTTTATAATTTATACAAATTTTATATAATTTATATATTTTTATATATACTTATATAATTATTTATATAATATGAAAAAATAATCTACAGTTTTTATAATATGATTTTAGTAAAATCATATATATGGTTTTAATATGAAATCTTGGACTACACAATGTGAGATTTTACTGTTTTCCAAAAATATTCTCAATTTTCTTAATGATTAGTGTGTTTTCTAGTGAAGTTAATATGAGATTTCATTTTATTATGTCTACAGTTCACTTAGGGACATATTTGTATTGAAATGAATACTATGAAAGTTCAGAAACAAATGCTAATTTATTAACTTTTAGGCAGTGTGCTGTGTGCTTTTGTTCTAATATGTGATGGAATTAATCCTCAGAGAAATATTTAAATGTAGTACTATTATAAATGTATTTAAAAGAAAATGAGATTTAGTGAAATCAAGTAACTTACTTCAATCATTCTTAACTAAGTCAAGCATTCACCTGTACAAAAATCATTGGTTGCCTGGTAATAATAACAGCATGATAAATACATATTTAACTTTAAAACAAACTGCAAATCTGTTTTCAAACGAGGCTGTTTAATTTTGTATTTCATCCTCAGTGTATGGGTATATCTCATTTTACTGTGCTTTGCTGTATTGTGCTTAATGGGTATTGCATTTTTTATAAATGGAAGATTTGTGGTAACTCTGTGTCAAGCAAGTCTAGGGGCACCATTTTTCCAACAGCGTGGCCTGACATCATGTCTCTTTGTCACATTTTGGTAATTCTTGCAATGTTTCAACTTTTTCATTGTTATTATATCTGTTGTGGTGATCTCTGATCAGTATCTGATGTTACCATTGTAATTGCTTTGGGGTGCCACAATCCACACCCATATAAGGTAGCCAATTTATTAGATAAAGTTGTGTATGTTCTGCTCCACCAACCAGCCATTCCCCCATCTACCTCTCTCTCCTTGGGCTTCCCTATTCCCTGAAACACAATAATATTGAAATTATTATTAGAAATTAATAACCCTACAATGACTTTAAGTGTTCAAGTAAAAGGATGAGTTACGTATCTCTCACCTTAATCAAATTATGGAATGATTCAGTTTATTGCAGATTCGTGTCAAAAGTCAAAATAGCCAAAAGCTGGTCATTTGAACCAAACAGTTAGCCAAGTTGTGAATGCAAAGCAAATGTTCTTGAAGGAAATTTAAAAGTGCTACTCTAGTGAACAGTGAATGATAAGAAAGCAAAACAGTCTTATTGCTGATATGGAAAGTTTTAGTGGTCTCTGGAGAGATCAAACCAGCCACAACATTCCCTTAAGCCAAAGCCTCATCCGCAGCAAGGCCCTAACTCTTTTCAATTCTATGAAGACTGAGAGAAATGAAGAAAAGTACGAAGTTAGTAGAGGTTAGTTCATGGTGTTTCAAGAAAGAAGCCATCTCCATAACACGAAAGTGCAAAGTGAAGCAGCAAATGCTAATGCAGAAGCTGAAGCTAGTTATCCAGAAGATCTATCTAATAGAATTGATAAACATGGTTACACTAAACAGCAGATTTTTCATGTTGATAAAACAGTCTTTTATTGGAGGAAGATGCCAGCTAGGACTTTCATAGCTAGAGAGGAGAAGTTAAAGTTTTAAAGAATGGAGTGATTCTCTTGTTAGGGGCTAATGCATCTGGTATCCTTAAGTTGAAGCCAATGCCCATTTACCATTCTGAAAATCCTAGCCTCTGTAAGAGTTATCTAAATCTACCCTGCTTGTGCTCTGTAATGAAACAGCAAACCTGGAAAACAGCACACTTGTTTATAGCATGGTTTGCTGAATATTTTAATACTGATGAGCCCTACTTCTCTGGAAAAAAAAAATTTCTTTCAGAAAATTACTGTGCATTGGCAATGCACCCAGTCACTCAAGAGCTCTGATAGAGATGTACAAGGAGATTCATGTTGTTTTCATGCCTGCTATCACAACATCGGTTCTCGAGGCCATTGATCAAGGAGTAATTTTGACTTTCAAGTTTTATCATTTAAGAAATACATTTTGTAAGGCTATTATGGCTGCCATAAAAAGCGATTTCTCTGATGGATCTAGGCAAAGTAAGTTGAAACCTTCTGGAAATGATTAACCATTCTAGATGCCGTTAAGAATATTCACAATTCATAGAAAGAGGTGAAAATATCAATATTAACAGGAGTTTAGAAGAAGGTGATTCCAACCCTCATGGGTGTATTAAGGGGTTCGAGGCTGTCATGCAGGATATAACTAAAGATGTGGAAATAGCAAGAGAACTAGAATTAGAAGTGAAACCTTAATATGTGTCTGAATTGCCACAGTCTCATGATAAAACTTGAGTGCATGAGGGGTTGCTTCTTATGGATCAGCAAGCAAAGTAGTTTCTTGAGGAGGAAACTACTCGATGCCATGAACTTTGTTGAAATGTAAACAAAAGATTTAGAATATTTCACGAATTTATTTAATAAAGCAGCAGCAGGATTTTAGAGGATTGGCTCCGATTTTGAAAGAAGTTCTATTGTGGGTAAAATCCTATCAAACAACATCACATGTTACAGAGAAATTTGTCATGAAAGGAAGAGTCAATGGATGTGGTGAACTTCATCATTGTATTATTTTAAGAAATTGCTACAGCTATCCTGACCTTCAGCAACCACTGCCCCAATCAGCCATCAGCAAGACCTTTCACCAGCAGACATGCATACCTCACTGAACGCTCAGATGATCATTAGCAGTTTTTAGCAATAAAGTATTTTAAATTAATGTATGTCCATTATCTTTTAGACATAATGCTAGTGCACACTTAATAGGCTAAAACATAATGTAAATGTAACATTTATATGCCCTGTGGAACCGAAAAATCTGTGTGACTCATTTTATTGTGATATACACTTAATTGTGGTGGTCTAGATTCAAACCTGCAATATCTATGAGCTATGTCTGTGTGAGATTTTCAGTTGTCCCACATCCTCACCAAAATCTGATATGTTCAGTCTTTTTAAATTCTAGCCATTCTAATGGCATCTTATGGTAGTTCCCATTTACATTTTTCTACTGCATAACGATGTTGAACCTCTTGTCGTGTACTTAGTTGCTATCTGTATGTCAAAAGAAACTATTATAAAATTTAAAATATAAACTCAATTTTGAATTCTCTGTATCCTAATTTTATAACTCCAGGTATGAACAAAATTTTTACTTCTAATTTTGTTTACAACTTCCCTGACATTTGATTTTTCTTTCGTAGGTTTGCAAGCATCCTGGACTAAAGCCCCACCTACATTTCACCATGTTGGCATTTAATGACACCTTTTTTAATTGGCCCACTTTTTCCTTCATTGGTATTCCTGGTCTGGAGACTGCACATATATGGATCTCCATCCCCTTCTGTCTCCTGTATCTGGTGGCCATTGTGGGTAATGTTCTTCTCCTCATCCTAGTTAGAGCAGAACAGAATCTTCATGAGCCCCAGTTCTATTTTTTGGCCATGCTAGCCCTTACTGACCTAGGCCTTTCATTGTCCACAATGCCTAGTGTCTTGGCTATCTTCTGGTTTGATATCCACCACATTGGCCTAGATGCCTGCCTGACCCAAATGTTCTTCATCCACACCCTCTCCTCAGTAGAATCAGGTGTCCTGGTAGCCATGGCTTTTGACCGCTTGGTTGCCATCTGTGCTCCACTAAATTACCCCAGGATCCTAACCTGCCATACTGTCGTCTGCCTTAGTGGAGCTGCCTTCATACGGGGTGCCACTCTCCTGGCCCCTCTGCCTTTTTTCCTCAAGACCTTTCCTTTTTGTGGAGCCAACATCCTCTCACACTCTTATTATTACTACCCAGATATGCTGAACCTGGCCTGTGGGGATGTCACTTTCAGCAGCGTGTATGGATTGGTCTGTGTGCTATGCACATTTGCAGTGGATGTTGTCTTCATCCTAGCTTCATACATAAAGATTCTGAGCACTGTTATGGAACTGGAAATCCACGACAGAAACTGGAGATCACTGCAAACCTGCATCTGTCACCTGTGCACAGTGCTTGTGTTTTACCTGCCCCTCATCAGCCTTGCAATACTACCTCGTTACACCCAGGAAACTTCCCCAATTTTATACACCACTGTGAGCAATGCCTACCTCCTCATGACACCACTGCTAAACCCTATCGTCTACAGTCTCAAATCCCAGCAGATCCAGGCTGCCCTGTGCAAGCAATTTTGGGTGCAACATGTGGTTACTGGAGAATGAGATTTTCTATATATTAGAAGGTGGAATCAATTATAAAAAAGCTATTCAGAATCTACCATGTTTCAAGTAGTATGGTAGGCACTATGAATGTAAAAACGAAAAAAATGCTCAGGTCCTTTGCTCAAGAAGCACATAATCTAACTAAGGAGGAAAAGAGAGGCCGAATGCTTAAATATGTGACCATAACTGTGATCATGAAAGATGCTTGCTTGGTAGCAATGAGGAGAAATGGCAATAGGAGACCAAGCTCAGTGTTTTTGGTGTGCAAGTCGGATGAAAATCACATTACCCCAGCTGCTAATTTGAAGGGTCTGATTCTGGACTGTAAAGGATTAATGAGGGACTGATTTTATGGAGAAACTAAGATGTCACCTGAATCTTGATTTCCAATATTGCTTAGGTTGGAACATTAAAAATACAACATTGATAATCAGTTTACAACTACATGTTTGATATTTCTGTTCCTTATATTTGGATATTGGGTGATATACTGAGCATTATAAATATTAACAAAAGATAAAGGAGTTGTCTGAAAAGAAATAATATATAAGGATCTGAGAAATAGTTACTCTTACCCAACTTGTTACTTCATTCAGAATTCATACTTCATTCAGATTTTGTTTTGTTTTCAATTTTATATTGGGAATAGATACAGTTATATGCTGACTTCTGAAACAAGAATGCATCTCCTTTCTTTAACTTTGCAAAGAGTAAAATGGATTAGTTTGTTCTCTTTGTGGGCCAATTCTTTAAAATTTAGAGTCACAAGTAAATGAAGAATTGTCCTGCTGAGATCAACTTTGGAGACAAATGAAAGACAAAGACTTAATTTCTCATGGTAATAAATAATCATGTGGTAGCATTAGCAAGAATTTGAAGCTGTTTTAAGAAAGTTCTGAAGGAAATCCTAAATTCCTTCCTCAAGTAATCAGTCAGAAAAATATTTTTAAAATCTGTCTGACACATTTAGTAGGCATCAGAGTCATGCAAAAGACATAATTATAATACAAAGCTTACATTTTACTATTGGAAATCATAGAACAGCATCAAACTATGTAACGGAATATAATCAGTGGGATTGGGGCTTGGTTTGAATTGCTATATGAATGTACAGGAAAGTAAGACAGGCAGGGCGGGACTGTTAAGTACTTCCTGGAAGACTGAAAAGTCCATGAACAAAAATTTTGAAAGCTTGAAATCCGTCTGAATTTCAAAAGCAAGCTCTTAGCTGTGATCTATTGGCTATTAACAAGATGGAGGGAATTAATTTTTTTTTTTTAAAAAAAACTATGTTCTTTGCTCTCAATGACAGAGCATTTCAGAAGTGTAACGAACACTCTCAAAAAATGAAATATAATTCTGGCTCTTAAACTGGTCCTCCATCTTTTAAGGTCCAGTTTAATTATTTTCTTTATGGTGAGTCTTTCTGATCAGCAGCCTCTTGACTGACTTCCCCAAGGATGACTATAGAGAACTTGGGGCCATTGCTAGGCAATTGTTCTGTTTTTTGAAGACAGCAGTTTTCCTTTGAGGAACTCCTCACTTCTCTGTATAGTTTGGGTGAGACCAATAATAATATTCTAATAAATCTTTCCCAGATCTTTCAGCTACTGAGATTAAAAACTGAATAAAATATATCTCCCTTTTTGTTTTATGCTAGAACTTTTTTTTATGCTAGAACTCAAAATATTTCCCTTTTTATTTAGATTATATCACCAGGAAGATACCAAACCACTTACAGTCATCGTCTTTTCTAGTTGTATGGAAGCTAATACCTATTTAAGTTATAAGACAAAAGAGAAGCAAATAAGAGAAACTGCTTCAGAAATGAAAAAAAAAGACAAAATAATATTGAATCCTTAATATTGTATTTGGGTCCGCGAAATCTTTCCTTTGATTCTGTGACAAAGTCTGGTATTTTAATTTGCATTTCTTTACTTATAAATGAAATAATGAAGCAGCTTAAGGGCAGGTTCTGCTTAGGTGACTTGGATCATTTATTTAATTTTGCCTTATATAAAATAAACATATTTTCTTATCTCACTCAGTAGGCAGTAGTTCCCTAACTGGTGGCATTTTGTCTGACTCAATGTCTTCTAAAGAATGACATGTAGTTAATGCTCATAATAGTTGTATAAAGATGTAAAAGAAGGGGGAATGAAAGAATGTGAGAAACAAAGGACCAAAGGTAATAATAAGAATGGTTATACATGACTATTGAATAAGTAGATGCATAATTAATAACTTAATACCTACATAACATGATTAAAATGTGTAGAATAATAGTGCCTGGCTCTGCCCTGTCATAGTTCATTTGGGGGCATCAGCAGTGTGTATAAAGAATGTGATGTGTGTCCCTGATCTTCAGTGACAATATTGAACAGATAATATATAATATACACAATTAGAAAATGGGCAAACCTAGTCTGAACACTTTTACATATTTTCAAATACACACATTTTAGGAAAAAGAATTTCACAAGGACACTCCAAATATATCTTTGAATTGCAGGAAAATTATTCTCTGCTCACCTTTGATATCTGAGTGACTGAAGACATTGTTTTGTATTTATCTTTAAATGCTGAATCGGCCCTTGTTCTCTACCATATTTTTGGCTTATGATAAAAAGTTTAGTATTTATTGAGCCTTTGCTGTATGCCAGACATTATTATAAACATGTCGTATAAATTATCACATTTCTTGTTACAAAGTCCTTAGAAAACAGACATCATTATTAACTCCTTTACACTGATGGCTACACCGAGGCACACAGATCCTGGGTCACTATTTTTTCCCAGACGACATAGAAGAGAAGTAACAGAGTCCTGTTTTTACATGGTTATCTTCAAATTAAAACCCAGCTTAATACAATGAGGAAATGAAGTATGTATTACTTAAATTTTAGATGCACTGCTTATATTTCTGCCTTAATCTCTCACTTAATTTTTATGTTAGATGAGGCTTAGATTGTGATTATTTCATAGTAAGAATTGTAAAATGTAAACAAATTTAAATAAAAATTATGCAAAAAAACTTTTTTCTTTCATTTGAAATATCTTCCCCTACAATATTTCAACTTCCCAATAATAATAAATATCTATATAACAACATAAATATATGATTTTATTTATTTTTATTTATTTATTTTTTATTTTTTTATTTCAGCATATTATGGGGGTACAGATGATTAGGTTACGTATGATGCCCTTGCCCTCTCTCCCACCCAAGTCCGAGCTTCAAGTGTGTCCATTCCCCTGGAGGCATGCATCGCACTCATTGTTTGTGCATATGCCCGTCCCTTCCTCCCCCCACCCCCCTCCCCCTGCCCAACATCTAATACATGTTATTCTTATATGTGCACTTAAATGTTGATCAGCTAATACCAATTTGATGGTGAGTACACGTGGTGCTTGTTTTTCCATTCTTGGGATGCCTCGCTTAGCAGAATGTGTTCCAGTGCTTTCCAGGAGTATACAAGAGGTGCTATATCACCATTGTTTTTTAAAGTTGAATAGTACTCCATGGTATACATATACCACTATCAAAAAGTGGGCAAAGGACATGAACAGAAACTTCAAAAGAAGACAGAATAATGGCCAAAAAACATATGAAAAAATGCTCAACATCTCTAATCATCAGGGAAATGCAAATCAAAACCACAATGAGATATCACCTATCTCCAGTGAGACTGCCCTTTATCAAAAAGACCCAAAGCAATAAATGTCGGCATGGATGCAGAGAGGTAGGAACACTCATGCACTGCTGTTGGGACTGCAAATTAGTGCAACCTCTGTGGAAAGCAATATGGAGATACCTTAAAGAGATACAAGTAGAACTACCATTTGATCCAGCAATCCCATTACTGGGCATCTACCCAAAAGAGCAAAAATCACTCTGTGAAAAAGACATCTGCACTCGAATGTTCATGGCAGCGCAATTCACAATTGCAAAGATGTGGAAACAACCCAAGTGTCCATCAATACATGAGTGGATTAAATATGTGATTTTACATCAGATTTTAGCCATATAGCTATAAATGAGGGTTTCTCATGTAGGAAATTTTTGTAGGACTATTTGGATTGAAATGGGGACCCATAGATATGTGGCATGAACTCTAGAAATAAGAAACATAAAATGAGGAAGATGCATAAAGGTTTATAAATATGTTTCCTGATCTAATGCTAGAAGAGAATCTCCTAGTTCCAGAAAGGTAGTAGTAAAACTATGCAGAGATGTACCAAAGGAACTACTTCGGCACATAGGAAAATAATGTCTGTTTCTCCTCTTTTTTTTTTTTTTTCAATATTCCCAGTACCTTTTTGAATCAGTTCCTCCAAAAGATCCATTCTTTGTTTCATGCTACCTTAAGTGCAAACAATCTACATAGCACACTTCTGATCTGTTTTGTTTTCACACTATAAACCAATGGGTTGAGGATTGGTGTGAGGAAGAGGAAAATATTGGACATGGTGACATGCGGGAGAGGGGAATGGTACTTGCCTATCCTGTGAATTAGAGCTAAGGCAATAAGTGGAATGTAGAAAATGAGGACAGTGAGAATATGGGAGATGCAAGTATTGAGTGCCTTAAGACGTCCCTCCCTGGAAGCAATGCCCAAGACTGTCTTCAGGATCAGAGCATAAGATAGAACAACAAAGACAGAGTCAACACCAAAGGAACACAGAACCAAAGCCAGCCCATAGATGATATTGACACAAATAGACCCACAAGCTAGCTTCATCACATCAGGGTGGAAGCAGAAAGAGTGGGATGGGATGATGTTTTTACAGAAGGGAAGCTGTTTGAGCAGGATGGACAAGGGGGCCATCAGCGCCACTCCCCGAGCCATAGCAGCCAGTCCCATCTGAGCAATGCGGGAACGGGTCAGGATCGCAGTATAGCGCAGTGGGTTGCGTATGGCCATGAAGCGGTCAAAGGCCATAGCCAGCAGGATGGGTGACTCCATGAAAGAGAAAGTGTGGATAAAGAACATCTGTGCCAAGCAGCCATGGAACTCAATCTCTCGGTGGTTGAGAAGAAAGACATTAAGTACAGTGGGCAGTGTAGAGGCCGACATGCCTATGTTGGTGGCTGCTAACATGGACAAGAATATATATTGAGGCTCGTGAAGGCTGGGATTCTTGTGTATTATGTGAATGATGATGCTGTTCCCCAAGATGGCAACCACATACATGATGCTCAATGGGATGGAGATCCAGACATGAGCATCCTCCAGCCCTGGAATTCCTGAAAGAAGGAAGAAGGGTGGCTGGTAGTGGCTGCCATTGAGCACAGACATGATGATTAAACCTAAATAAAAAAGAACATGGGTGAGAACATGAAGCAATCAAGTTAATTCAAGTTCATTCAATGGTTAAATAGAGTCTAGAGGTGGAGACAAACTAAAATATCTGTTGTATGCAGAGAAAATTGAATAGAGTTAAAATAAGTTTAATTAAAAAGCTTATATAGGGAAATTTTAGGTGATTTATAACCACTATCTTGTAGGCAATTTTGAGGATGCAATGGTAACCACCAAATACACTAGTGGATAAACTATGCCAAAGGATTTTGAACAGATGGCCTCAAAGAACAAATTAAGATTCGCAAAGTACATAGTTAATTTTATTCAATTTAAAACACTCAGTGAGAACCAGAGAGAAAAAGAGTATATTGGTTAACACACTTAGAATAATGTGCGAGTGGGTAGGATGACCCACAGTATCTAAATCCTGGATTGTTCAAAATCCATAGGCTCTGTCTTTGTGCTGATGGTGTGGTTAGAAGTACCAGAGTTGAAGTTAGAGCAAGAGGATCCCAGCAAGGTACCTAGGGGTCAACATTCACACTTGGTCTATCAGACACAGAGCATTACGTATGCACGGCCATAGCTCTAATTCATCGATAAGACTGCTGGACACCTATGAGTTTTACCTGTATTTTTTGTGCTAAAAACATGTAGGGTCAGAATAAAACCACAATGCCACAATGGGTATCATTAACTTATTTAGTATACCATAGCCATCATGTTAGATGTGGTATTATCATATTTTAGGATTTTTTTTCCAACTCTTCATATATTTATGTATAAAACCACATGAATTTGCTAGAAAAAGAAGCAGAATACCTAAATGAAAGGAAAAATAAGATTGATACAGACAAAATTGATACAGGAGAAATGAAGAGTAGAAATTGCTTATGACCCAGAACTCTTTCATATAAGTACAATGAAAGACAGAATGGAAAGTTAAGAAACATAGAGTTACCAGATATTTACTGAGCACTAAATATGTACCAAATATTATAATAGAATTTTTGGAGTGATACGGATGACATATAACTTATTATCCCTGCTCTAAAGTTCCAAATAGTGTATGGTATTTTGGGTAGAAGAAGCATCAGTTAAAAAGTATGAACAAGACAAGACATTATATAATGCCCTCTGAAAAATTGCAGAACTTTACTAATTATTTTTCCCTCAAACATTATTTCATTTGATCATGACTTCAACCATCAAGAAGAAAACAAAATTTATTATACCAAAGCAAAAACAAAAATAAAAACAAAACAAAGCTAGCAAAAACCAAAATGAACCAACATTTAGAAATGTTAAACAAATTTCCAAGCTTAGAAGTATTTGAATTAGCCAGTATTAAAACTTAATTTTTATGTTTCTTTTTAAATTTCTGTTCTGTTTATTTTCTTTCAAAGGTACTCATTTGTTAATTAATATAAAATAAATATATAAATGGTAGGCATACAGTGGAAGGACAAGAAATGAAAACTTGAACAGTCAAAAAAGAATTCAAGAAGATGAAACATGAGCTAGAAATTGGGTGATAAAATAACTTTACTTTGAAGAGCAAAAATCAGGGATAATTCCATCATAAAAGCAAAAGTATGGAGATCAGCATAGGACTCATTAGGGAAGGGTGCTAAGGATAGTCTCCTGATACAATGAAGAGTTGTAAAAGGGTGGAATGGTAAAATAAGATGGAATAGGTAGTACGGTCTTGCTGGAGACCAGAATGTCGAGGGTAATGAGCATGTGGTTCAGTGAAGATTCTACCAAGTATCACAATGCAGATTCATTAACATGAAAGGGAGTTCTGATTCTGCACAAACTCCTTGGTAATTCTTACAGTAACTAAGATGTCCAATGGTAAGAATCTAAACAAGAATGTTTCATCCACTAGGGAGAGACATAGACAAGATCATTTTTAAGAAAAAAACAAATAACCACACAGGATTTAACCAGATAAAGAGGAAGAAGTTTCCCTTCCTCTCATTTTACACCAAGATTTTGAGCCTGGTTTTTTGATTTATGGAAAGACATGGAAGAGCATTTTAGACAATTCGAAACAGGAGCTACATTTTTCAAAACAGAGGATTAGGGGAAAATAATCCATTTTGAGCACATTTTAATCTATTTCTAGCATTATCTCTAATGTCTTACTGAGAGTTGGAAGCACTGGATTGGACAGAGAGGTAGAAGTTAGTTATGATGAAGACAACATAACTCACATGGCTGTATTAACTATAATTCAGAATAGGTGACATGTATAACAAAAAGGATAGTCAATAGGTTATGGCTAATCATGCTCAGTAGAGGCCCACATTCAGGTATTTGGAGTAGGGAAAAGAGCAATGAAGCAGAGGATACACAATAGGAAACTGAGAAAAAAAGATAACTGAATAGTGGAATGTCCTAGAGATAAAAAAAAAGGATTTTGATATAGAAATAGTCAATGGAAGTAAATGTTCTATAATTAAAGCTGGAGAACTAAGACCTCCCGTATTGTACTTGGTGATTAGAAAGGTTGTTGGGAAAACTGATTTTAGGAGAAGATTGCACCGGAGAGCAAGAGCGAAATGGGTAGTGAGGAACTAGTAGGAGAAAAATGTAAACTCTAAAATATAAGTTACAGAACACATAGCTGTAGGTTTTTTATAAGATAACAGAGATAAGACAGACAATGAGATTAAGAGCTTAAGCTCTGAAGTCAGAAACACGAATCAGTATCCTCCTTCCCTATCCCCTCTGATATTGAGATGGTGATCTTGGACTAGCTGCTTAACCCATCTACTCCTCAGCAGCCTCTGCTGTAAACAGATCAACTGTGTTCTAGTGCACTCTCCCTAGGGGAAGACTTTAAACTAAAAGGGCAAGCAGAGTTTGCACTATTGGGAGTAGGGAAATGTAAGGAAAGAATAAAGTGGGTAGAACTTAGGGAAAAAGAGGGGCATTTGGAAGAGAGCAAGTATTTCCCTTTCCAAGTGCTAATTCTGGAAAGCCTTTCTGTTGTGGATTACAAGAGAATAATAACATTGCTAACTTTTTTTGGTCACTCTGCACACAAAGGAAATGTTTTCTCCCTTGAAGTACACCTGCATTTTCAGAAAATACACAGTGTGTCATATATTTGTTGTGAAGGAGCCTGATTAAAAAGAATATACTAAACTATGGAATCGTATTTTTTCACAAGTCAATTCAGGAGCTTAGATGTGTAATGGTTCCTCTGAATTATTCTTGGGTGTCTGTGGAGAGGAAGGTGTTCCCCAGTTGCTGTTAACAGGGGGAAAATATGCCATGGATCTGGCATAAGAGGCAATAAGACTAAATTATCTAGTAACTCTCATCTCTTATATTTTCCTCAAGAATCCCTACAAAATAAAATATGTGAGATTCTGTTACACTTTCATAGGAGAGGATAACTTTTGCAAACAATCTGTATTAAATTTAATGTTTAAATAATTCAGAAAAAAAATTAACTCAGTTTCTGCCATGAAAAGGAATTTACCATAGGAAAGACAAAAATGTTTGAAAAAGATAAAATGGATGATGAGGAACCTGTGGAAACAGAAGTGTTAAGAAAAAAATACTAGGAAGTACATCAGCTTCAGAGTAGTATTTCAGATTATGGAAACAAATAAAAGTAAAAGTTAAAACTGATAAACAAAAGAAGGAGCAATGTGAGGGGACATTCAGTCTCAATGATTTTTTTTTTACCTCAAATTCAGCCACTATGATGGTGTTTTTACTGCCAGCTTTACCCAGTCTATGCCATCTCTCATGAACTTTCCCTGACCTATAGTAACTTACTGCTTTCAGACCTTCAATATGTAAAGTCTAGTTGGAAAAGTACTAGTTCATGTTGGTGGCCAAGGCACTTAGGAGAGATAGTAGCATCCAACAGGACCACAGATAATGCTTGGAACATTTATTCCTCCTCAAGGTGGAAAAGCTACAAAGCCGCAAAAAGGCTGTTAGTCTCTTCCATATCCCTTGAGGAGTGGCCAGGGCTTGTGATGTCTTGGGAGATTATAGAATCCCTGAGAGAATAAGAGTGGGAAACTAAAAGTGAGAAAAACAACTGAACAAAATATCCCTTCTTTTTCCCCCACACAGAATCATGTTTAGCAAAAAAGGTCCTCTATTCAATGGAAATGGCTAGAGGCATAGTGAGATTCAGTGCCGTGTCTGCGTTAGGTTATGTTTGCATGTGTGAATGGTTGGAAGGGTGTGAGAATGGGGATTAGAATTTATTTTGAGTTAAAAATTTGTATTTCAAGTATCTTCTTTAAAAGGGGCAATCTTGTCATACTCTTAATACGAAAAACACTGTCACACGTTTAGGAAAATATGAGAATATAGACTTTAGTCCAGCCAGATCAATTTTAATACAAGTTAAAGCATGCTAGTTAGTTTTGTTCTGGATGAATGAAAAGACTACAGTACTGTTGAAGGAGCACTCTTCCAAGCAGACAAATAAAAAAAACTACATCAATTCAGTGATCTTGGAGTCTTCCTTCAGAACCTATATACCTAGGATGTTAGAATAGATACCAATGTGTTTGTATATCATTAAATGTTATATGGGGCAAAAAAAGGGCCTGATTTACTGGGGTTAATATATTCTTATTTATATTAATAATATATGTGGTGGTTTTTAATCCCAAGTTCAAAAATTTTGGACTGGGGAGATTCTGACAAATTATTTACTGTCCTTTAACTTTTTTCTCCTTACTTTTAAAATGGAATAAAACTCACCTCATTAACTTTAAGAGATAATAATGTTGGTAATGCAATTAAAGTTTAAACCTAAGATAAACATTTAATAGCTCAATTTCTTTTTTTTCTTTTTTTTATTTCAGCTAATTATGGGGGTACAAAAGTTTAGGTTACATATATTGCCTTTACCCCACCCAAGTCAGAGCTTCAAGTGTGTTCATCCCCTAGATGGTGCGCACTGCACCTCCCTCCCATCTGCCCAAGACCCAGTGAATGTTACTATTATATGTGTGCTTAAGTGTTGAGCAGTTAATACCAATTTGATGGTGAGTACATGTGGTGCTTGTTTCTCCATTCTTCTGATACTTCACTTAGTAGAGTGGGCTCCAGCTGTCTCTAGGATAATACAAGAGGTGCTGGATCACCATTGTTGTTTGTGGCTGAGTAGAATTCCATGGTATACATATACCACATTTGATTAATCCACCTACGTATTGATGGACACTTGAGTTGTTTCTGTACCTTTGCAATTGTGAATTGTGCTGCTATGAACATCCAAGTGCAGATGTCTTTTTTATAGAATGTCTTTTTTTTTTTCCTTTGGGTAAATACCCAATAGTGGAATTGTTGGATTAAACGGTAGTTCTACTTTAAGTTCTTTGAGTTATCTCCATATTAATTTCCAGAGCTTGGTGTTGAAATTTGAAGCCAAGCAATTGGCAGAAGCTTTGAGTCATGTGACAACTGGTATACATGTGTAAAAGTATATTGAATCATATGGTCTGAGAAGAAGTGGCATTGTGTAGCTGGAGTTGGGGCTAGAAAGAAGGGAAAGGTTGGGGAAACAGAAAACTTTCTAAAATATCTAAACTTGGTCTTTATCCTAAGGCTAATTGTAAACCACTTAATTATGTAAAATTACTACATGCATAGAAAGAGAAGAAAACATTTCAGAAAGATCCATCATGTAGCATTGTGGATAATGAATTGCTTCAAGACAATAACCAACATATTATGAGCTTGTCAGCAGACAAAAAGAAAATATCTCAATTCTCACAAAACCATACCTTGCAGTGATGACATATTCCCCAGAGAGAAACAGACAAACAAAAGGGGAACAGTCATGGTATCGTTTTCACTCAGGCCATACTTGACTAGTTGAGCAAGTGTCCCCTGCCCTTCATTGCCTTGTGTACTGCTGCCCTTATCTGTTTGGTTTTGAGGCTATAAACTAAGGGGTTAAGGACAGGAGTCAAGAAGAGGAATAGATTGGCCATGGTGACATGGAGAAGAGGAGATGTGAATTTGCCAAATCTATGAATTAGGGTCAGCACAATGAGAGGCACATAAAAGATGAAGACAGTGAAGATGTGGGAAACACAAGTATTAAGTGCCTTCAGCTGACCACCTTTTGAGGCAATACCCAGCACTGTTTTCAAGATCAAGATGTAAGAAATGACAATGAACATAGAGTCAATTCCAAAGGAACAGATGACAAGGGACAACCCATAGATGATGTTGACTCTGACAGGGCCACAGGCCAGCTTCATCATATTAGGGTGGTAGCAGTAAGAGTGGAATAGGATGACACCTTTGCAGAAGGGCAGTCGCTTGAGCAGGATTGGCAAGGGTACCATCAACGCCACTCCCCTACCCATAGCTGCAAGCCCCATCCGAACAATCTGAGGGGAAGTTAAGACGACAGTGTAGTGCAGCGGGTTGTGAATGGCTACAAACTGGTCAAAGGCCATGGCCAGCAGGATGGCTGACTCCATGGATGAGAAGGTGTGGATGAAGAACATCTGTGTCAGGCAAGAGTGGAACTCGATCTTCCTGAGATTCAGGAGGAAGACATTGAGTACTGTAGGCAGGGTTGATAAAGACAGACCCAAATCTGTAGCCGCCAGCATAGACAGGAAGATGTACTGAGGCTCATGAAGGCTGGGGGTGGTTTTGATAACAAAAAGGATGGTGCAGTTTCCTAGGAGGGCAACAAGGTACATGGCACACAGTGGGACAGAGATCCAGACTTGTGCAGCGTCCAGGCCAGGGATGCCTGTTAGAAGGAGAGTTGGGGGCTGAGACCAGCTACGGTTCATAAGCTCCATCAGGATATTTCTTGATATCTAGCACAGATCAGTTTCCAAATGGTCCTATAGGGGAAAAAAAAATCACAAATTTTAATATAAAAAGAGATAATGCATCTGACTCCTCTGGGGCAGCAATTTCTTAGGCAATTTACATGAAGGACTTGATATTTAAAAGATTTCCAAAGTTGTCTGAATAGCTATCTGGAATTAAGGAAATGGATAATTGCTCTTAACATGTAAAAGCTAGTATAATAACTTTGGCCTCAAACACTCAGTTATTGATCAAGTGAAAATACAAATTAAGGACTTTTTTTTATTTATACCAATGCTTAGAAAATTCCATTCCCAGAAGCTTTTTTTTTTTTTTTTTTTTTCTTTATGATACAGGGTCTCGTTCTGTTGCCCAGGCTGGAGTGCAGTGGCCCAATCACAGTTGACTGCAGCCTTGAACTCCTGGGCTCAAGCGATCCTCCTGTGTCAGCCTCCACAGTAGCTGGGACTACAGTGCGCACCACCACACCCAGCTAATTATTATTATCTTCTTTTTTTGTAGAAATGAGGTCTCACTATGTTGCCCAGCCTCATCTCAAGCTCCTGGGCTCAAAAGACCCTCTTGCCTCAGCCTCCCAAAGCGCTAGGATTGCAGGTGTGAGCCACTGCACCTGGCCAAGAACTCTTTCTTTTTCATGATAATTTTATTTAATTATGTTCTAATATACTTTTATACTCAATCATTTGGCAAAACTCTGGAAAAGTTCCTGCACTTTCTCCCACGTCAACATCACAACTATATGTATTCAGATATCTGGAAACATGGGCATTTTTCCTGGCATTTCTACCTGCAGAAATAAAGCACAGAATATTTCAATAACCCACATAAATCCCAAGTCATTTTTCCCACTTCATGTGATACCATTCATTCTTATAATGAATTTACAGGTCGTATAATGTTTTCTTTTTAAATAATATCCTGATTTTTTTCAAAGGAGGTTACTCATCAAAATACAAGACAGTGATAAACCCATTAAAGTGGATATTGCTATTACTTGTTCTAGAATAGCATCAAATATCAACAAATAATTTTGAGAAATTTAAAATATCTCTATCTCAAAAAATATATATATATATCATCTTAGGAAATAATAAATACTTTAATAGATGTCTTAAACATAAGATGACTGGAGGAATTGGTGTTAGCACACATTTTTATTCTACAAAGAAGTTTAGAAGAGATATTATCAGTACTTGATTGAGTACATTTACATTTAGTGTTTTGTTTAAAATTGCAATTTACCATGAAGGAGGAGAAATACTGATTCAGCTACATTTAGATATGTGGAGCAGGGTAGGAAAAGTGATACTATAACTGAGCTAAACTCTTGTTTAGAAGAGCATGAAATCCAAACAAAATATTTTATGTAGAATCATATTATTTAAAACTATGGCCCAAAGTAAAAAACAGCAGAGGAAAATTTTAACAAAAATTAATGAAGGATTTCTTCTCAGAAAAAGGGCTATAGGCATGGAGGATTGAGACAAAGAACCATTTAATATTATTTTTTTGTTCTTAGCCAAAATTAGAACATCTGTACTGTTTTAAAACCATGTAAATATTAAAAAAACAAAATAATATTTGTAGAGGTGTTAACATATTTTTGATAATTAAATCCCAGATGAATCACAATTTATATATATGTCCATCCATTGATTTTTAGACCTATGCTTTTTTTTCAGTCTTTCATTCACACATTCTCAGCACTGAATGTCTACTGTATCCTACTACATTCTTTCATGATGTGACTAGTAAAGAGATTTTTACAAAGCATATCCTTTTAGAGGAGGGAGAATCACAAATAATATAGATAGCCCTTAACAAAGAGGTTAACTTCTTAGGGACCTAGAATTCCAAGCTCAATAGTAGCTTTATACAATTTTTTCACCTGCACATGTAAAATATCAGAGTTACTCATGTTGAAAAAAATAAAGAAGAAGAAAGTCATTGTGCCTAAAAGACTGGGGCATCCAACCACACCACAAACAATACCCCCATTCAGTCACTCAACACACTGAGACAAAGAAGTGTCTTATGAAACATATTTAATAAAATTCTGACATCCTACAACATACAATACACCTCTTTTAAACATACACATATACATATACTACAGGTTCATATATACACACAACCGGTTCTCCTTTTGCTTCAGCTCTCTTCCAAAATACCTTAGATTTCACTCTCTTCTTTTTTTGTTCATCTTTCTATTATGATTTTAGCACTGACACAACTGCTACAACCCCTACCAGCATCAAGACCACCATCAACAAAACTTCAATAACTAGTGTAATAATCAAGTATATATTTAATCCATATGATTACCTACCTCATTTTTTAATATTTCTTGTGTATATATGCCTGGCCATTTTAATGAGAAGAATGATTTTTGTTTTAACTAGTTTAATTTTTCACAGTCACTCTCTAATCTAGTCAGATTGTTTCATTCCACTAGATATGACTTGCTCATTCCCACATCAAAATTTGTATATACCTTCTGATCATATTCTCAAATGTGTTCATGCTTCATCACAAACAATAGTATTAATAATTAATTTATTAAAAGCCAGTTCACATCAACATTCTATAAAAATATTTCTATGACTATTTCATATCAGAAGAATTCCCCCTGCCATTAAATTTCTACCAAATGTACCGTACCACTTTGTTCCTATATTTGACGTTTACCACCCATGGTTTCATGTTATCTTCCGAGTGTTACCGTCCTGTATGAATTTCCCTTAATCGATTTGACTTTATGTGACTTTAAGACTGAGATTACACTCTTTGGATATCTCATTAAGGATAGCCCAGCTCTGGACACAGAGGTACATAGTAAATTTTGTTTAAATAAATAAATTATTAGTTTAGATTACTACTGCAGCCTATGCTTGATAATGCTTAACAAAAACATAAAATTTACCAGTAATTCAGGATCCATTTTAAACTTTGATATACGAAAGATTTGGAGGGTCATACGTCCCACTAGGGCTCATTTACAACTGAAGAGAAAGTATCATTAAACTTGCAGATACAGGAAGAGAGATATATCATCCTATAGGGAATGTTCATTCTAGTATTTGCTAATTGACTCAATTTCCAGTTATCTCTATCCTGGATTTTCATTTATTTGTATGGTGTATTACCCATCCTAGACAGAAAGATATTCCATAGACTATTCCTGGAGATCTAAAAGACATTTAATACTACAATTAAGTATGGCACACTTCCTACCTTCCCCGCAAATCTTTTTAAAATGTATAATTCTCAAGTCCTCCCCCAGAGCCCAAAACAACAGCTTGGTCTATCATTTATATGCTATTATTCTCCATCATCTAAACCTTTAACTCTTGTAACATATTTCTTGGATCCTCAGGATTCCATATTCTCACCTTTTCCCAGCTCTGCCTTCTCTTCCCTTTCTAAAGACTCTGAGCTTTCATGATGTTTTACCTTGACTATAAGGAAAACTTTAGTTAAGCATCTCCTGAAAATATTGCCCCATCTCTGTTATTTCAATGAAAATAAATTGAACAGTTATTTTTATATACCATACCATCTTCTCATCACGAAACCAGCACCCTCTGAAAGGATTAGCAAGTGAATTCACCAGCACAGTTCTGCTCTTTCAGATTCACCCTCCTTGGCATAGGCAGGGAGTGGATGGATTCCTGTGAGATGTTAGAAACCTTTGATAGAGGGATCCGCCTTAGCCCAGACTTATTTATTGCAGAAAATAGAGAATCGTAGATGGAAGGTGCAACAAAGGGAGGTTACTAAAATATTCTCATGAGATAGTGATTTGTGTTTCACATGAGATTACTTGGAATCTCAAAAAAATTACTTGGAACCAAGGCCACCCAAAACTTGCTTTTTTCAATATCCCAGAGTCTTTACAATTAATCACACTTTCAAGCATGAAAACATTTATCTGTACTATCCATCACAAACATGTGATGGGCTCTTCTTTGGAAGTGATCACTCCTGATACTTGGTTTGCATTATTTTTGAGGTGAATCATTTTGAAATGTGACTCTATTTGTTTTCAGAGAAGCTGAATGTGGGAAACTGTTTCATTACCATTTTTAATGCTTATTGTTGTATTATTTCATAAGACTGCAATGTTGTAGAGTTTTTAAGAGGTATAGTACCATGTGTATTAGTCTCAGTTAGTGTAGCCTCATTGAAAGTTTTTATTTTCCTCTCCTTTCTTCCTGTAAAGCTGTTGGTTATACATACATTCCTTTTTTTTATCAGTCATATCTCTTCCAGATCTCTCTCCCTCCCACTCCCAACCTCCCCTTTCTCTCTCTCTCTCTTTCTCTCTCTCTCTCTCTCTCTTTTTCTCATGAGCTTTGGCACTAACTCTAATAAGCATTGCCTTTCATTTTATTACAAAGATCTGGGTCAAATGTGAATCTTTCAAAAATCCCCTATATACCCTTTAGTATTTTTTGGACTCCATTTTGGCTCAAGGGAAGAAACCAAACACCCACATAATAACCTCACTGAATTGTCTTTTGTAACAATGGGAACTTAATTCCAAAAAATTGACTGTTCACTTTTTTGCTTCAATTTCTTCATCATATGAAACTTTTCTGACCTAAACCATCTTATTCATTTCTTTTGCCTTCAAAAAAAAACTTCCCAATACTTTTTGATCCTTCCAGTTACTGTTTTCCTTCACTTCACTGCCAGTCTTCTCAAAAGTTGTCTACTATGGCTGCTTTCAGCCATTACACATTCCAACACCTTGCAGTCTGTAAGCAGAGTACACCCTCCCTAATTCTCTGAAGTTTTACTAAACACTCGTTAAGGTAATATTTTAATTTCACAGCCTATTCTCAACACAAGAATTGGGAAATAACACTGAATAATAATAATAATAATAATAATAAGAGTAATAATAATAACAAGAACAATAGCACCAAAAAAAAAAAAAAAAAAAAAAAAAAAAAAAAAAAAAAAAAAAAAAAAAAAAAAAAAAAAAACAAAACTCAGAACTGTGAAAATGCAGTAGGAAGACAAGAATAGAATGAGATCAAGGAAGCTGAAGTAGAAGAAAGTTTGAAGAAGAGATATTCATCACTGAACAATGAAACAGTACATTAGAACAAGATGACTAGACTTTGATTCTCTGCTTGGTTAAATAGTATCTATGTGACCTTGGGCAAATTATATAACACACTCATACCATAGTTTGATAATGTGTGAAATAGAGGACACATAAGTAACTACTTTGTTAGATTACCGTAATAATAAGTAAATGGTATTTTATGAGTATTAAATTGCATCAAGTTGGTTAATTCAGGACACAGCTTATGGTAAATGCTCAAAATTTGTTCAGTTTAACAATAGAAATAATATAGGTACTAAAATGTGCTTTGGTTTAAAGTCCAGAAAATTGAAAACTGCCACTATTATCAACTAGACTATGTGTGAAGATACAGCAAAGACAAGACTTAATGCCCATAATTCTCCTCTTTTTCATTCTTTTGAATTAATTAACTTATTTATTTATTTTAAGACAGAGTCTTACTCTGTAGTGGTGTCATTATAGCTCACTGCAATTTCCAACTTCTGGGCTCAAGCAATCCTCCTGCCTCAGCATTCCAAGTAGCTGGGACTACAGGCACTTGCCTGCTACCATGCCTGGCTAATTTTTCTATTTTTTTGTAGAGACAGGGTTTCACTCTTGCTCAGGCTGGTCTTGAACTCTTGGCCTCAAGCGATACTCCTACCTAGGCCTCCCAACGTGCTAATAGAATGGTTTACAGTACAACTTGAAAAATAAATATCAGGTTTTTTTGCTTTTATTTTTCTTTGATCTCCAGGTCCATGATTAAATTCAGGTATGTGGAAAGGAATGTAAATACATGCTAGTTCTATTCAAACTTGCATGAATGGACAGTTCTGAGTGGTGAAATGCCTCAATTAAGGTCACAGTTGACTCATGGAAGAACTGAGGCTATAGCTCAGGTAGAGCCTAAGACCAAGTCCCTTTTTCTTTCTAATGCACTATGCAGATCTGAGACAGTGTGCCAGATTTATTCCCTTAGTACTTCCATAGACAGGTGATATATCTATCATTTTAAAACAATTGCTTTTACTGTCTTGAAATTCTGCATTTCCCACTCTATTTCTTATATTGGTAAATGGCATCACTAATTTTTTACAAAATGTATGCCTCAAATATGTTATAGCTTTTATTCATCCTCCATTAACTAACACAAGCATCATTATTTTATTCATTTATTTATTTGTAAACACTTATTCGCTATCCTATTTTTACTGTTAAAGCCATGTTCCTGGTTCTGCCCTGGTCTGTTGCAAGAGCATCCTGGAGTAACTCCAGCTAGCTGTCTTCCTCCACTTCAATCAACACTGCTGCCATATTTACTCAACAAAAATCTATTATGCAAGAAGTTCAAAATATACTCTTAGCCAACATGGAACTTGAGATTTGTTGAAGAAGAAGAATAAAAATTATGTAATTAGGAATTGTATTGGTGTACGATTGAGAAAAAGAAAATCTAAAAAAGTGTATTCTTTATTACAAAGAGTTCTCTGAAAAAATAAAGCTCAAATTTTGATCATATTATATTCTCCTAAAAACTTTAGGAAATAATTGTAAATGCAGTAAATATTTTTGAATAAGTCAATTATTAGTATAGAGAACTAAATCTAAAGCCTTTGTTTGACTTTCAAAGTTTGGAATCTTCACGTCACAACTCACTTGTCCAATCATATTTCTCACGTCTCATAGCCCTCAATATACTACATGACTTGATATTTACAGTGATTTACATTCTGAATTTGAACTTTACTTGTCTTGTTTGTTAGAGTCGATGTTAGTCTCTCGAAAGCCTACAGTTTTCCTGATAAAAATGTCTAGTGACGACACTTCTGTGAATCTTTGCCCCATTCTCCTTGGTAAAAGAAATCTCTATTTGGTATTGCTATACTCATGTGGGTTAATATCTTCCATCATTCCTACCCTAATCTGTTTTGAGGAGTGGTTATTTGTGTCCATGCTTCAGGGTCCATACATGGTTCTTGAAATAGGATATTTATGGATTCTATTTGATTCCTTCTTTAGCATAGTACTACGCACAGAGTGAACTTAAAGAAGTGCTCATTATCTTATTTAATTCTTGCGTGTGTTTGCAACTCATTACTTTCATTACTTTGTTATGCGTAAGCTGCCTTTTCCTTTCTCCTACTATTATTCAAGTCTGAGTACAAAAGGAAATGAAAAAGAAGGAACAGAAAGAAAATACACAAACATAAGATAGAAGGAACAAATGGGAGAAAAGTCAGAGTAGGCTGAAAGGATTGGAGCAAGGAACACAGAGTGTGTGGACGATGAGTGGACTCTGTCTCCTGAGAATAACCCTGCATGTGTGCTCACTTAGCACAGTGCTGGTTTCATTGGAACACGTGCATATTGTAACTGTGTAAAGTAAAAACATTAAGTTAATATGGCACTGTCCAAGGCAAAGACTACTTACACTTCTAGTATATTATTTGGAAAAGAAAAAAGGTAGCTTCTTTATGAAAGGCTTCATATTAAATTTTAGGAATAATACTTGTCACTGATTCAGTTGTCGTGAGCTCTTAAAAACATCACATCAGCATTCTGAACGTAATGTTTCTGGAGCTACTGAAAGAGGATGTGATTGATCACCAGAAATAACCAGTCAGGCAAAGGAAATTACTATGATGTATAAGAGCCTGCAAGAGACTTTCATGTTTGATGATAAGTCAATAAGCATAGAGTATTGAGTATAGTATCCAGACCACATTTAACGCTATTAAAGTTTATTATTATTATCATTGTTGCCATTATCATTGTTACCAGTACTATTAGCTCTACAAAATAATGGTAACTTTTATGTCAATGATGTCTATCTGTCTTATCATCCTTGAATCATGAATGATCAACAATCCTTTCTTAAAGCAATTACTTCCCTACAATGACAAAATTCACATTCAACCTGATTAAATACTCCTCGTTCTTTATTCTTTTCTTCTCTCCTTCCTTTTTTTCCATTATAGGGTGTCTAGTATCAGAGGACACAGTTAAAGATGACGACTTCTACAAGTCATGCCAACCTCAGAGGCATCCGGTAAAGAATGACACGGATCCCAGGAATGGGAGATGCATACACATGGATCTCCATCCCCATCTGGCCCATGTCCATAGTAGCTGTTGTAGGCAATACCCTCTTATTATTCTCAATCTTCACTGAGTACTTTCATACAATATCAACATCTCTCTCTCTCTCTTTCTATCCTCTCTTTCTTTCTTTACTTTCTTCCATTCCAGCATCCAGTTTGAGGATAAAGTAAAAGATGAGAACCTCTTCAAATGCTGTCGACCTCAGAGACACCTGGTACACCATGCTTGGGATCCCAGGAATGGAAGATGCACACACATGGATCTCCATCTCCGTCTGGCCCATGTCCCTAGTAACTGTTGTAGGCAATATCCTCTTATTATTCCCAATCTTCACTGAGTGCAGTCTTCATGAACCCATGTACGTTTTGGTTTCCACTTTGGCCATAGCAGATATAGTTCTCTTTGCAGTCACCACACCAATGATGCTAGCAATCATCTGGTTTCCAGCTGAGGGTATTTCTTTTGGTAGTCGTGTGTCTCAGATATTGTTCCTACACTTCATCTTTGTGGCAGAGTCTGCCATACTGTCGGCCATGGCATTTGACAGTTATGTCTGTTATCCACTAAGATGCATGGCTATTCTGACCCCCTCAGTCATTGGAAAAATGGGTACTGCATCTGTGACCAGGAGTTTCTTCATCTGCTCCCCCCTTGGTTTTTCTGGTTTATTGGGTTACATACAGTGGAAAGAACGTTATTCTTCATTCATGTTGTGAGCATACGGGCATTGCCAGGCTGGCCTGTGATAGCATCAAAGGCAACATCTGCTGTGGGGTGATTGTGGCCCTCTTTTCCACATGCCTGGATGTGGTGCTATCATCATCTCCTATGTCCTTACACTTTGTGCTGTGTTTAGAATTCCTTCTCGAGATAACTGAATCAAGGCTCTGGGTACTTGCTGTTCAGGTGTGTGTGTCATCTCCTGTTCTATACACCAGCTTTCTTTTCTTTCTTTGCTCACTGATTTGGGAGCCACAGCTACCACTCCATATACATATCCTCCTTGCTAATCTTTACATAGTGGTACTACCCACTCTCAACCCTACCATTTATGGAGTTTAGACCAAACAAATTCAGGAAAGAGCTATCCTGTTCTTTCCTTGAGCAAGACATTTTGCTGATATAGGCTCAACAGCTTAGTTCTTCGTTTTTTTAAGTAATTCCATAGCTGAAGAGAACCTAAAGTTATAGTGGGCATCTTGTATCATGGCAGCATTAGGAATGACTATAACAGAAATTTTTGTGAGACAATATTAAAATCTTACTGTTTATGCTGCTTTTGTTTAAGACAATAGTAGACCAAGGACATCTTATTGTCTACATAATAATCAGCTTTGTTGTAATAGTTTTAATGCATAATAATTCAATAGCTAATTTCAATTTCTTATTGACACACAAAAACAGAAGAACTAAACATACAGCCCATCCTCACATACCAAACAAATGAAAAACAAAATCCCAAATCAACCTAAGAGGTTTTTATCTTATTTTCCTATCATATTACATATGCACTTCAGAGAAAATAGTACTTACCTATTTATCATCATGATCTAGCAACTGAGAATTTGGGCTCTGAGTTCAAGTTTCGAATTCCAGATGTTTGGCCTTGTTCAAGAGTATTTATTTTTTCTGGTGTTCTGTATATTTATCTTTATAAGGGTATAAATATTATATAATTTGCAAGGTGATCGAAAGGATTAAGTCAGATGATCTATACAAAGCTTCTAAAGCAGTGCCTAGAGTAAAATGTAAATGAAAGGATGTTGCTTATTGTTGTTATTTTAACAGCTTTACAATCAGCCTGTATCCCCTAAATACTGCACCTGCAGGAGAGAGAAAGAAGGCTTCTTTTTTTCTTTCTTTCTACACATAGTGTCATGCATGGAATATAATGATTTTGGTAATCTTGAGGTATGAAATAACCTTAATTTTTCAGTGTGGAGAGAGGAGAAAGATTTCACCAGAGACAGATTTCAAAATTATTAGCATGCCTTTTAATAAAAGCCATTTAAATGGATCAAAAATCTATACCAGCTCCCTAAATAGATGTAAAAGTAGCAATTATCCTCTTGGTCATTGTATGATGTCACTATGGATGGCATTTTATCAACATGGGGCAATGATTATTAGTGTTACTGGCAATAGTAAAAGGTATTCAGTGGAAAATAAAAGCAAGAATTTGATGTCAGAGAATATAATAAACTAATGAACTAATTATTATTAACAATAATTAAATAATAAAGGTACTTCATGTTTACTAGTATAAGCATACAGGCAAACTCACAAACGTGTATATATGTTAACAACATTGTTGACAGTGAAAAATTAAAACAGTATAAATGCCCAGGATGAAAGTATTATATACACACTAAAAATATAATATAGTATAATTATTATACCACAAGTTATAACTAAATAATTAAATGCTTATATGGAAATAAACTAAGAAATATTTTGAAGAGAAATTATAGGTTGCATAATTATACATATAATGTGATCTCAATTATATGGATGGGTACACATTTATACACAGAATCATACCTATATCATATTTGCATAGAAATTAAGAAAGAATATTTAGAATTCTAAATTCCAATAATGCACAAATTTTTAAATAAAAAATTAATAAATTCTCATCTATTAATTTATTACCTGAAAAATATTCAGGGTTTACATTTGATTGCTTTCATTGATTCCTGAAAAAATTTTTAACTCTTTATTCTGATTTTTCTGAATATGCAGATGGAGGACATTTTAGGGCATTTTTGTAGAAGGGTTGCCAGAAAATGGTACACCTGCTTGAGAATATTTATTATCAGTTTGCTGTCAAGCAATGAAAACATGTATATATTTATAGAATTCTTAGTTCAAAATATGTTTTTTCAAAATTCTAAGTATGAATTCTTCAAAAAACTTCACAGAAGTATCTGAATGGCAAAATTGGTTAAAGTGTACCAGTTTAGTCTGGAACAAAGCTCACGTCAGCCTGACAATCACTTGGAATTTATAATTTTTTGGAAGACAAAACTTTTGTGACCCCCAGTGTTTGTATCTTTTACTCCATCTTAATGCATTATTTGTTTCCTTCATAGATTTGTTCAAAATGTGCAGTTATTTTATGTATTTTCATTGCTTACTGTCTCCTTCACCATTCCCATCACCCTCAAATGTAAACTATATAGACGTCCCTCAATATCTGCAGGAGATTAGTTCCAGAACCTCGCCCACATACCAAACTCTGATGATACTAATGTCTTTGATGTAAGATATTGTGGTATTTGCATATTACTTATGCATATCCCCCCATATAGTTCAAATCATCTCTAGATTACTTCTTATATCTAATACAATGTAAATAGTTGTTATACTGTATAGTTTGGGGATTAATGACAATTTTTTAAAAATTGTACACGTTCAGTACAGACACTACTTTCCAAATATTTTTATCTGAGTTTGGTTTAATCCACAGATGCAGAACCTAAGGACATGGAGAGCTAACAGTACGTACAAACAGTGTTTAATTTGTTCCACATTACATCCCACTATCTATGATGATACATTCCTCACAGAATTATTTACTCTTTTCAATAAATAGATTCATTGTTGTTTTATATTTGACCTCGGTGAAGAGAAATTGTGTATGACTAAGTTGTTTCAATATCACAATATTTATATTATCAATAAAGTGAATTCTTGGACAATATGTTCCAAAACTATCAAGTGGAATGGAAAAACCAAGCAAGGAAGCCATTTTTAGCATGAGACTTTGGTGAAACTGAAAATTATTGGTGGTGAGTTAAAGTTTTAGTATATACTCCGTCACATGAAGACCTATGTTTTCCAACCTAATTAATTTAGTTTGCACATTTGCAGGATCACATTGAGGTTGGCAATTTAAATGTGATACAGTGGAAAAAGTTTAACTCATGTAAGAAATTAATTAGCATTATTTTATAACTAGAAGTTGCCAAAATTGGGATGTATTACCATAAGGATAAAGATAGCAGAAAACAGAGTATTTATATATATAAAATATATATATAAAATACACTACCTAGTGGAATATACAGATTTTTTGAAATGCAAAGATATTTTGCCTTTGGATATTTTTTACTTTCTTTTCTTTCTCTAGAGCCCTACTGTAATTAATTGCTTCTGCCAGAGGTTATTAACTGGAACAGAATTAGGGAGGGAGGAAGTTTGGATGCAGAGGAAATTCCTTGTAGACACAAAAGAGGAACAAGTAACCCCTTCAGCATGGGTAAGAGAGATACAGGAGGGAAAGGAAAACAGGGAAGATACAATCTTGAAGGTCTTAGTTTCAGCTGCATATTTTTATGGCCCTTCTTCAAAGTGCCAGGATATGAAACGACTAAAACCCAGTGTGTTTTGAGAGGGAAGCTAAAAACAAGGAGACATTAATACTTACTTGTACCCTATTTCCTGCTTGAACATACGAGGAAGATTTCCTTGCAAGATTTCTCATGACAACGTGGGAGAACAGTATTAGAGTAAAAGTGACCATGTGGCATGCTTAGACAGAAAAGAATTGGAATGAATGCCTTCTGCTTTCCTTTTCTTCCACAAGGCACAAAGGGATTGAGAGGAGCTCTTTAGAGCCAGTAGGAAACACACAAAGCATGGGAAATGCTTACTAGTGAAGTCGTTAAGGGAGTTACCTTGACTAGGAGCAAATGACTTTGGAGCCAAAGACCATAAAAACAAATGATAGAGTAAGAGCAGTAAGAGAAAATGGGTCCCCGTTCGGGGCTTCTTGGGTAAGAGCCAAGGTTATGGGCAGGTCACTGAGTGGATCCAAGAGAAAACAATAGTCAAAATTGAGCAGAAAGGATGGAGTTCCACACAGATAGGGGAGGCAAGATGAGATCTTTCAACATGGGTCAGCCAAGTAATACAGCAGTTAGAGGCTCACCCAGTTCACTTGCCCAATCCTTAGAGGGACATGTCAACTTCCCTTCAATGTAAGTGACAAGGGATAGGGTAGGAATGAGTGGGAAGAGACCTATGGAGGAAAAATTAGTCAAGCAGATATTTTAAACTTCAAATTGACAGAAAAGTTATTCACATTAAGTTACAACACGGCAACGATATTTTTTTAAATACAAAAGCATTAATTGACCTTTAAGTGGAAGGTTGGTCGAAATAACCATTCGTATAAATAGGAACTCTTGGAGCAAAAAAACACTACAAAAACGAACAAACAAACAAGTAAACAAAAAACTCATCACACCTGACTTTATCGTATGTAGTACAAAACCTATTTTATAGGAATTTGGTATATCATAACATTGGCTGAGAAAAGGAAGGTCTATTAAATAATTTTTTTCAGTTGGTAGCTCTCTTGAAAATATATATTTACATCATTACAGAACTTAAAATTCTTAGCTCAAACCATTAAAATCACAAACAACAAACAAAAGAATAGGGAAATAGCTGTGACATAAAATGAAACAGTAAGTTTTTACAGTTCCAGTAAAAGTGCTAACTGTGAAATTAAATTGCCCCATCATTACTTTCTAGTTATTTAAAATCCCTTTACCCCAATTTTCCCATCTACAAAATTGAATGATTATGATTTACTCCATAGATTTGCTCTGAGGATTAACAGTGAGAATCACCACCTAGTGCTTCCAAAGTGCCTGGCATGTAGTTTAGGCATCTGATAAACATAAACTAAGTATTATTTTCATGACTATTATTATTATTACCATGGCAGTGGTTGCATTATTCATGGTAAAGATATAAACATTAAAAATAAACTCTATCAATTTGGGATAAATGCTCTTATATGGTGTGCATGTTTATAACAGCTTTATTCAAAATCAAAACCACAAAATAGTAAAATGTCAATCAATTGATGAACAGATAGTTTAATGTATATAATACAATAAAATAGTATACAATAAAATTAATTTATGAATACAGTCAACAATAGGAATTAATCTCAAAAGCATTATTAATAGATTCCAGAGAGAAAAGATGACAATAGTTACAATTTAATTTACACGACCTTCTCTTAAAGGCAAACTATTTGATAGAAATCAGATTAGTGGCTGCCAGGAACTTAGGGTGCTATCTGAACAGGCCATTGAAATCAAGTCTTGGTGCAGGCAGAAAGAGTGAGAAACAGCATGAGGATGGCGATAATTTAGAACTTCAAATGGATGATGATGGGAGGTATGAGTGAACAGAAAACAGGTTGTTGAAAAAATTCTATATCTTGACTGTGATGGTTACATGACTGTAAATAAATATTTTCAAAAAGCTAGTCAAAACTATGCATATACATCCAAAAAGGGTAAATTAATATTTGTAATTATGCATCAGTTAGCCTACCTTAAAATATTAAGTAAATTATATATATATAATTGTAGAAATAATAGTTTGAGGAAATTTACACATAGCAAGAAGAGTTCAAATATGTACAGTTTATTATCATTCATTATTTACTTTGGTGGTTATTTTTCTACTTTTATTTATCATATAAATATTTTATGATGGTTGCATAACCACTTAAGAACTTCATATTGAAAAGAAGTACAGAAGGATGGTAGGAAAGGAAGAGCTGCCACATGATTTGAAACTAACTAAAACAGAGAATCTTTCCAAATCCTATCATTTACTACCTCCTAAAAACTTGACGTATTATTTAGCCTTCGTGTGCTTAAAAAAATCAATTTATATAATAAAAATACCTCCCTCAAAGTCTTGATGGAGGGATTAAATTAAAAATATATTTACATTACTTGGTTATAGTAGCAACCTTAAGTTGTTTTTTTTTTTTTTTTTGACTGGGGCAAAGGTTACTTAAATGAGATAAGGCAAATAAAACTGTAGACTCAAAGTAAATGTTTTTAAAAGATTCAAATAATTTTCAAATGGTAACTGCTATTGGTATTAGTATTTGGATACATGAATTAATCACAAAACTCTCTTTCTACTGTGGCAATTAATGGATGTCTATATCTTTATTTCAATTACTGTTTATAGGGTAAAGATTGATTCGTTGGGTGGACAACCTATCATCAAGATTACCTTTTTTGTTGTTTGTTTCACTACTTTTTAAATGATCCAAATAGTCCAATCTCCCTATGATGTTGACTCTACTGAATGGTCATGTGGCTAAGTCCATAGCAGGGTCCATGAATAAACAAAAAATAATAATATTTAGAATGAAAAAATGAACAAAGATAACGGTTGATTATTTAGTGTTAATAATTACTGGAGGGACTAAGGTCAGCAAAATTTATTTTTTCCATAATAGGTGGATTCAGAAATATTCTCAATTACCTGGCCTTGATAAGGTATGGATTGTAGTAGCTAACCTACCTCATGCATGAATATGGTGCTCAGCTTACCTTATATGCATTTTGTGATTTATAAAATTGATCACAATATTACACACGTCAATTTCACTGACTTATGATGTTATGGAAAAATAAAGAGGAAGGTATTTGTAATTTGTAAACCATTATTAAAACAGAAGTTATTAAAGCTACTTTAAATACTTACTGACTTCCACTCTTTTTAACACCACATGTTGAATTTTAAATGCGTTCACATTTCATCTAAACTTAGGCTCCTGTCAAGCAGAACAATCTCTGGATTCTCCTTCGTATCTGTTGAGTCTTTATACTATAAATAATGGGGTTCATCAAGGGTGGGAACAGGATATAGATGTTGCCCATGAGGACATGAACTAATGGTGAGAGGTGTTTCCCAAAACGGTGCACCATGGTCAGACCAATGATTGGGATGTAGAAAACCAAAACAGCACAGATGTGAGATACACAGGTCTGCAAGGACTTGAATCTCTCCTCCTGGGATGCAATGGCTAAGACAGTATGCAGGATCATGATATAGGAGATAAGTATGAGCACTGCATCCAATAACAGGTTGCTGATCACCAGGAACAAACCATAGATGCTGTTGAAGCGGATATCTGAACAGGCCATTCGAATTAAGTCTTGGTGCAAGCAGAAAGAGTGAGAAAGGACGTGAGGACGGCAATAATTTAAGAACTTCAAACAGATGATGACGGGAGGTATGAGTAAGGAACTTCTGCATAAGATTGCCACTCCAATTTTCATGATTTTGTCATTCGTCAGGATGGAGGAGTAGCGTAGAGGGTTGCAAATGGCTGTGTAGCGGTCAAAAGACATAGCGAGGAGGACCGAGGACTCCATGAAGGACAGACCATGAATGAAATAGGACTGGGCAATGCAGGAATCCAGGCTGATCTCACGAATGAAACCCCACAGGATTCCCAGCACAGTGTGAACAGTGGACATCCCCACACACAGGTCTGTAAGGGCCAACATAGCCAGAAAATAGAACATGGGCTGGTGCAGGCTTGACTCAGTCCGGATCACATGGAGCACCATGCAGTTTCCCAGGAACACCATGGCATAGATGGAGGAGAAAGGGATGGAGAGCCAGAGATAGTCAGCTTCCAGGCCAGGAAAACCAGTGAGAACAAATCTGGAACTATTGAAGTTTGAGATAGGGATAGCAGACATTAAATAAAGGATTGAAAATATTTCTAGAAAGATGTAAATTACATAGATTTGTGATCACCTAATTTCTGGTAATTTTAATCTGCTTTTGGGAAAAAAAATAAAATATAATAAAATGTCCATAAATATCATAAACTTTCCAAAATAGAAACCTGGTTATTTATCATTTAGGACAAAAAACCTGTTGTCTGGATATAGAAATTCCAGTGCTAGTAACTACAGATGACAGAAGACTAGGGAGTTTTATGCAGAAACAGTAATGTTAACCGGCACATGGGATTTAGATTTCAAGTTGGACTTCTGGGAGTCTCTGTTCATTCCTAAAGGAAGAAAATGTCTGACCACAGATGTGTACTGCAACCATTGCTGGCATCACCCTCAAGAGAATATGAAATTAGGTTATTTTTTCTTGGGTACTGCAGCTGTTCCTTTCACATCCCTCGAAGGGTTATAAAGTCCCAAAAGAAATGGACTGTTTAAAGTAACCTAACTTTCCAGACCTCAAAGCCCTGTATATTCTGTTTTCACAAAGTTTTCTTAAGGTATAATTTACATAGACTAAAATGTATAATTTTAAAGTTTATAGTTTGATGAGTTTTAATAAATTTATATATCCCTATAATATATGCTTTTATCTATATGTGGATCATTTCCTTCTATGCAAAGCTTCATGCCCATTCCCAGTTAATCTCCTTAACTGCCACAGAGGCAAACACTGATCTGATTTCTACCTACCTATATTAATTTTGCCTGTTGTAGAAATTCACATAAGTGGAAAATTATAGAGTGTGTTCTCTTCTGTGTGTGGCATCTTTCATTCAGTATGTTTGTGAGATTTTTCCATGTCATTGTTTTTATCAAAAATTTGTTATGTTTTATTGCTAACTATAATTCTACTGTATGAATAAGTTATAATATATTTATCATTTTTGTTGTGGAAGGATATTCAGGTCAATTTCAGTTAGAGAATAACTGGAATAAAGCTAATAAGAGCATTCTTGGCCCAGGTGTGGTGGTGTGCACCTGTAGTCCCAGGTACTTAGGAGGCTGAGGCAGGATGATTGCTTGAGCCCAGGAGTTCGAGGCTGCAGTGAGCTATGATCATACCACTGCACTCTAGCACTCCAGACTGAATGACAGAGTAAGATCTTTGAGGATTAGACCCCAGTTACAATAGGCATATTAACAAGGAAAAAAGCAGAAGTTTATTAACATGTATATATCATATCTACAGGGGAAACACTTAGATACTGTGTAGTTCTTAAATACATGGCTTTGAATTCCACCTTATATGGCATCTTCAACAAAAACATAAATGTTTAGAGAAGTGACATGACAGAAGAATAACACTTTGAGGTTTTAAGGGTAGCAACTTGGGGGGGAAGGTAACAAATAGTAGATAAAGGGTTAGTTAGTAAAGCTTGTAATATAAATTCCACTGGTATTGTCTCAAGGCTGAATTCTTGAGTGTCTAAAACTGTCTACAGTGCTTAGCTTTGTTCTTCCTGGCAGAGGAGTGAGGAAGAATACCTTCTGTAAATCTATATCTTGCTTTTAGGCAAATACAGGGAGTTCAGAGAGCTCTCCTGCATCTGCTTCCTTTTCATTACCTTTAGCTCCACAATCCTTTGTATTTTGGGGAGACATATTCTGGTCTCTTACACCTTTGAAAGAAATAGTATAATCATGGAAACTGGCAAATGGAATCACTCGTTGTCCTTTCAGGGTAATGCAGCACTTTGTCTAATGCTGGCGCAATAGATAATTTTCTGATTTTCTAGACTAGGTACTTCATTTTCTTTTTTTATTTATTATGTTATAGGCTATTTTACAACTTTATAATTGCAAATATTAATATGTAGAAAACTGACATCAGTATAAATGTTTCTTGTCACAGAGTATAGAAAACACAATGCAAAAAGTTATTTTTATTGAAGTCAGTGCATTAATTCACTTTATGTCCAACCTGCCAATCTTACTCCAACATTTTTAAAAAAATGCCTTTCTTGAAGCACTTATTTCTCAAATAGTCCTTATACCATCATTACCATCTTACAAGTCCCTCATTAATGCATAAATTAATAAATATTTGAAATATGCTATTTTTATATTTGTATTATTATCTTGTTTTAATGTTATTATATACAAATTATATTTTAAAATATTAAATTAAGACTGGTTCTCAAGGTAAAAATCTGGGCATTGAAATATTCTAGAAAAAGAAGCAAGCCTGTCAAACTCTGTTGCTCTATGAAGGACCAAGGCCCTTCAACTAACCAAGGTCAATATTCCTGGATTTTAAGATATGAAAAGAGTGGTAGCTTTGGGTATTGTTACCAGATATAAAACTATTTATGATGGAAAACAGAAAAAAATGTGAATTCAGTTCATGGTTCTAGTGTTTCAAATGATTCAGAAAGTAGTATATAAAAATAACAAGAATAGTAATAGCAACTGTAACACTAAGAACTTGTGATATGATAATCATTCTGATATGATCTTATGTTTAATTGTATTTGCTGAACTGAATTATTTTGCTTAATTTAAAGGAAATATTTTCTTTCAGTTTGTTACTTGTTTTCATTTTTTTAATCTTATTTTTCAAAGAGCAGAATTTTTAATTTAATGAAATCCAAATTATTATCTTTTTCTTTATGATTCATAATTTTTAAAACTTAAGTAATTTCCTAACCAGAGATCAAAAAGATTTTCCTAGGGATATTTTTTTAGAAGTTTTATGATTTTAGATTTTACATTTAGGTCTTGTTCTAATTATGGTTATTTTGTGTGTATGGTATTAAATTAAGATTTATGTCTTTCCATATGAATATTATGTTTTACTAGCAAGATTTATTTATTTATTTTTTTGACAGAGTCTAACTCTCTTGCCTAAGCTAGAGTGTTGTGGCATCAGCCTAGCTCACAGCAACGTCAAACTCCTGGGCTCAAGCAATCCTACTGCCTCAGCCTCCTGAGTAGCTGGGACTACAGGCGTGCACCACCATGCCCGGCTAATTTTTATATATATATATATATATATATATATATATATTTAGTTTTCCAGCTAATTTCATTCTATTTTTTTGGTAGGGACGGGGGTCTTGCTCTTGTTCAGGCTGGTCTTGAACTCCTGAGCTCAAAAGATCCGCCCACCTCAGCCTCCCAGCGTTCTAGGATTACAGGCATGAACCACCACGCCTGGCCACGATTTCTTGAAAAGATCAAATTTTACATCAAACTATCTTGACATTATTGTTGAATGAATTAACCATATATCTGTGGGTCTATATCTGAAAAATCTAATCTGTTTCACTGATCTATGTGACTATGTTTATGTTAATATCTCTCTGTCATGATTACTACGGCATTATAAGACTTAAAATCACATATTGTAAGTCTTTCAACTTTGATTTTTAAAGAAATTATCTGACTCCTCTCAATGCTTGTGCTTCTAATAAATTTTAGATTTACTGGAATATGAGTTAACCAAGGTTTAATTAATTTATCATATTAGTAATTCAAACTTTATACTTGTTTGTCATGATTCATTTCAGGAAACAAGGCTTATTTTACTAATTATCTTAACCTTTGCCATCATCTTTCTCATCCATTCTCAAAGAGAATTTAAATCCATTTGTGTCTGAGTTATTTTTGATAACTGTCTTTCTGTGGTTGCAGTGGTCTCAGCTGGCTTTCTTACTGCCTGATGAGTCTGTCATTGAACTTTCCTAAACAACTTCGTTCTTATACCATTACCCCACAAATTCTGGGAAATGGTAGGCAATTGTTTCACTGGGGTGGCATGTGTTTATGTGTATGTATTTCATGAGAGAAGGAGATCAAGATAGAGAGAAAGAGAGAATGAGAGAGAAACAGAAAGAGAGAGACACACGTACACTGATATTTTTCACCCAGTACCACTGGGACTATTAGCCAAAGCAATAAGTACTCCCACCAAAATTCAGGCACTGGAACTTGAGGACCAGCTTCCCTCACGTTCTCCAGCAGCAGACATCAAGGTAAACCAAAACATATGGGTGTTTGAGAATATATATAGGATATGGCTGAAAAATAAACAATTAATAAGAAAAGCTAATAGGAATGAAATGGTCAGAAATTATTTTATTTTCTGAGCACTGAGCTCTTTAGTGTTAAAGCATAAAATTATTTTCTTGATCTTAGTCTATTCCTGGGTAACATTTGTCTACCCACACATGAGACCACAATGCCTATATAGTTCTAAGACATGACTTACACATTGCTTGGATATAAACTTAAACAATTTCAAGAAGATTTAGTGATGAATCAGTAATAAAAGAAAAAATATATATTGATGCTCTTACAAATTAAAGCTTTAGCCTATTCACTTTTATTCAAATAGTTAACCACAACCTTAAGCCATGTTCTTCTTTGGGAAACTAAAATAGGCCCAAAATGTATTTCTTTTCATGCCATTCTTCACACTGTAGCTACCATGAAGTTCCTGAAATAAATATGATCATTTTATCATCAGTTTAAACACCTTTGGTAACTTTCTAGAGTTCTTCACAACCTGGTCCTTGCAAAATATATCCAGTTGGATTTCCATTTGAGTAACTTAGGTTTTTCTTTTAGTTCCCCTCTCTCACAGACACCAAGGCCAGTCCCATGGTCTTCTCTTTGACTGGAATTGTCTACCCTATGATTTTTTCTGGATAACTTTTATTCATTCTTTTCATTTCACACACTTGTATTAAAAACTGAGTGTTAATACAAAACTGGGGTTCTATTAAAGAAGACACACAGTTAATCGCCTATTAATAAGTACTGGTATATTTTTCTCTCTGAAATCTAGACTGTTTAGGAGGTAAAAAGTAGTATCTTATCCATATAATATATTAGCTTAGTAGAACGTTGGATAACAGGAATTCTTGAATAATGGAAAAAAATGTGCATTTCTCTAATAATTATTACAAAAACACAAATAGTAACTGCATGCTTTCAAATTTATCTTTTAAATTTTAGTGCATTTTAAGACAATGATCATGTATGTCTAGCCAAAATGTTCTCTTCTGGATGATAGTGATTGCACAACACATGAAAACTTACTGAATTTAGTATCTCTTCAGTGATTTTGACAACTTTTTATATAATATGGAGAAAGGATCATTTTTGTCTAAGCTTTTAAAAATATTAATATGTTATACTTCCAGATGTTAATATAAGTTATTGTTAGTACTAATGTCTGGATGAAATGAAATTAAAGGAGTATATTTTTTAAAAATTACAACACTCATAGTGTTTGTACCCTCACAATACCCTGGAATAAAATAAAATAAAATAAAATAAAATAAAATAAAATAAAATAAAATAAAAAAAAAGAATATGAAAACAAGTTGACAGCAAAAATATAAATAAGCCAATTAAATTGACAAAAACTTTTGAAAAAAAATGAATTTCAAGGCCGGGTGCGGTGGCTCACGCCTGTAATCCTAGCACTCTTGGAGGCCGAGGCAGGTGGATTGTTTGAGCTCAGGAGTTCGAGACCAGCCTGAGCAAGAGCGAGACCCCGTCTCTACTAAAAAAAGTAGAAAGAAATTATCTGGACAACTAAAAATATATAGAAAAAATTAGCCGGGCATGGTGGTGCATGCCTGTAGTCCCAGCTTCTTGGGAGGCTGAGGCAGGAGGATCGCTTGAGCCCAGGAGTTTGAGGTTGCTGTGAGCTAGGCTGATGCCACGGCACTCACCCTAGCCAGGGCAACAGAGTGAGACTCTGTCTCAAAAAAAAAAAAAAAAAAAAAAATGAATTTCAGGTAGGAATATATTGTAGAAGCATGTGAAAATGCACATGACATCACTAGATTGCGAAAGTGCAAATTAAAACAACATTGATATAACATTCTATCCATACTACAATGACTACAATCAAACAGGTTGAAAAATTCCAGCAAAGATGTGGCGTCACAGGGAATAGAAAATGCACAGCCACCTTGGACTACAGTTGTGGAGTTTCTTTAAAAGACGAGCATTTCACCATTGGGTATTTACATAAAATAAATAAAAACCTATGAACTCAGAAAGATTTATATAAAAATGTTCAAAGCATTCTTATTTATAACATTTATGTAAATAAGCCAACTGCTCATCAAGAGAAGAATGGAAAAATACACTGTTATATTCATACAATTGAATACTCGACAATAAAATGGAATTAATTACTGGTAGACCTCAAAAAAAAAATTACAACACTCCATACACTATATTTGAAGCACAGAATATTTTCCCAATGTGTCCTTAGTGCATAGAACAGTCCCATGCATACCCTGAATGTGTCCCATAAATATTTATGAGTGATGAAAATGATGAATAAGTGGATTCCAAAAGAGAAGGGACACATATAGTTTAAATGACACAGGAAATAATCAGGCTGCATGAGGAAGATTGGAGAACCTGCTTCTTACAGGATTGGAAGACATCAGGAGAAGTGCATATGTTTCATTTTTGAAACAGTAGTAGTCGTAGAAGGGAAGGATGTAAAATAATGTACACCTCCAGTCTAACAGCTTAACATTTAAATTTTTTTCCGTTTGTAAACCGGAATATAACATCTTGTCATGTACAGTATTAACCTATAAATAGTAATTATCCTGAAATAAGTATAATATAAGAAATTTCCATTTGGAGAAAAAACAAGTGTGGATACGACCCATGGACTTTTGCAACCATAAAATACAGGTTTCTCTCTTTCTTTCTTCTCTCAAAAAATATTTTTATACCTTTCATGCAGTTATTTTGTCTATTGATTTGTTCCTGTTATTACAAATATTTTTGAAATATTCTGTGAAGTCTATAGATTGAGTTTATCGTTTAAAACTGTTTTTACTTTTAGATAAAGGCAGATCTTATATTAGGAAACTTCCCTTCTCTAGGGGTTCTAATATAACAATCACTGTGCCATTTGAGTGTCTAAACTAGAGGTAAAATTATCCCTTTTTCTCGCATTGTAGCAGTTAAAATCATGCCATTTTTTAGTTTGCTTTATATTTGGACGTTGACTTTATCTGTTTTTTTTAAATTAATTTTATGTGGAATTTCTAAATGAGAACTCTTTTCCGTTAAAGGAGAAACATGAACTTCCTTTACCACGACCCAGATGCTAGCTGCCAATTTTGACTTCCAGTCTATTACATAGGTTTCTCTTTTTTTTCCCTCTTCTTTTCTTTTTATTTTTGGAACCAAAACAAATTTGTTTCAATGTACCGTTTTTTTTTCTTTTTTCCTTTACCTTGTTTTCTCAATCGTTCAGATTTTGTTTTAGTTTCTCTGTTTGCCACATTCAATAGTCATCCTAATCATACATTCATTTCTTTCGAATGCTAAAATAGTATTTTATGTACCTTTCATTTCTTTTTCCTGGTTTTATTTTTATTGCATGGGACACTGTTTATTCAAGAAGACATTCTTCAATAAATTTATCAGGCCATTTATGTGAAAACATTCTATATTTTTATGTGTCTGAAAATATCTTTATTTTGTCTTCACATTTAATCGGTAGTTAGATGTCTTTAGAATTCTACACTCAAAGAAAAGAAAAAATTGTTCTCTAACTAGAGTTGCATTGTTTTATTGTTTACATAATCCATGTTTAATAATAAGGAATATAATTTCTATCTGGTTCTCTATGTTTTATGAACTTTTTTCTTTTCCTTTTCTCTGTGTGTTTGTCTTGTTATTAAAACATATTTAAAATGTTCTCTTATTTCACTAGGTTCTCAAATATCATAATGATTACGTGGGTTTGTTATCATTATTCTTTGTTACCACATGTACTCTTTCAAACTGATAACAAAATATCTCTTTCCAGTTAATACAATTTTTTTCTCAATGTCTAAGGAGTATCTATTAAAATAAAAGACAGCTCAAGATAGTAAAAATTTATAGATGAAAACAAAGATAACTTTTCATGGACAAAATAATTGAGATGGTAAAATACTACCAAACGCTCAGAGAAGGTAAGTATACCACTGAGTCCATGAACGGCATAGGTTGGTGAGCATACCTCCTAGTTTGCCCAATTGAGAGTTTTCCCAAATAAGAGTTTAAGCCTCTTATTCTGGAATAATGGTTATTAGGGTTCCCTTTTAGCTAAAAACAGTCTGCCTGAAAATATATCATATTGTCATTTGAGCCCAGGAGTTCTTTCCCAGCCTGGGCAACACAGTGAAAATCCTTCTATTAAAAGAAAAGAAAAAATGAACAACAACAAAAAACAGACTATGGAGGATAAAAGGACACATGTGAAATGATTTATGTATTTTTTTATTTTATATATAACAATATTTATATAAATAATATAGCACATTTTATATATTATGTGTGTATATATACATATAAATAAATATTTATAAAATTTAAAAATACCAAATATGAGTTGGAGGATCAGAATGCAATTGAAATGAGATTTCAGGTTAAGGGAGAATTGTCCTGTTTATTTTTTTAACATTTAAATAATTTGAGGTTTTTCTATTACTGATGTAAGGAATCAAGTAGATGGAGAGTTGCACTTCCCTAGGAGAAAGGTGAATAACCAATGCAGTAATATTCCAGTGTTAGCCGAATTGATAAAGAGATTATTTTAGATAATAGTAAGGATATTGCTTTTGTTTGAAGCAGGAGTAGTGTGCAGAGGCAGTTAGATATGTTGGCTTGAAAACTGAAAGACTTCTCTTCTGAAAGTTTAAGCAGGTATAGAGCTCAGGACAGACACACACACACACACACACACACACAGACACACATACAGGCAGAGAGAGAGAGAGTGAAATTCAATGTCTATTTCCAGCTCAACATGCTTGTCTTACAATAAACAACAATTTAGAAACACTGGACAGCCTGCTACCCAAGATCATTTATTCTTCAGTTTCTTGCCTTATGACAGTCTTGAGTGGACTGTATTTTTTAACCACAGCTACTTGCTTTTACCATTGCATAAATCTCACACCAGGGTCTTGAACCTGGATTTTATTTAGAATGAACATAACATAAAATACACTAATCATTTTAACCCCAGGCTTTAACTATTTGTCTGAGTGTACAAATTGCCACTTTTAGAGACTCCTAAATAAAGGGATTGTCTGATCCCACAATAATATCAGAAGAAAAGGAGAACTTTCACTCTCAGGCATAAGTATAAATAATGCCCTTGTCCTCTTGCTAAGTCCCTTGTTCTTAGCCCTTAACACTCATTGGGGGCCTTTTGCCAAATGAGAGGAGTCTCCTAAATTTGACATTGCCTTTTTTCTTCCACTTTAGGATCCATGCTGGGGGACTGTTTTGAGCAGGGCTTCTAACAGTTTTCCATGTCAGAATTCAATTCCACAACATTTCAGCCTTCTCTCTTCATCCTCACTGGCCTGCGAGAGCTGGTGGGAGCCCGCCTGTGGCTGGGACCTCTGCTGATCCTGATGTACATCTCTACAATGGCAGGGAACTGTACAGTAATATGCTTGGTGAAGAATGAACACAGTCTACAGCAACCCCAGTACTATTTCTTGTCCATGCTGGCTGGAGCTGATATTGTCCTGTCTGTGTCCACACTTTCCTCTGTGCTCAAGGTCTTTATCCTTGGCCTTCATGAAATTGCATTTAATGGTTGCCTCACTCAACTCTTCTTCATCCATACATTCTCTTCCACGGGCTCAGGAATCCTGGTGGCCATGGCCTTTGACCGCTTTGTGGCCATCAGTCACCCTCTGCAATATACCACCATACTTACCAACTCACGAGTCACCAAAATGGGGCTGGCAGCCTTGCTGAGGGGCGTAGCACTCATGACTCCATTGCCTGTCCTGCTCAAGAGGCTACCTTTCTGCAGGGGCCAGACACTCTCCTATTCCTACTGTCTCCACCCAAATGTCATGAAGTTAGCCTGTGGCCAAGTCAAAATCAACATTTTATATGGGCTGGTTTTGGTTACCTTTTCTTTTGGGGCTGACTTTCTGCTAATTGTCATTTCCTATGCTCTGATATTACAAGCAATTCTGGGCATTGCTTCCAGAGAAGGTCAGATGAAGGCACTCAACACCTGTTTGTCTCACATCTTTATTGCCCTGATATACTCTGGACCTCTCATAGCAATAACTGCAATGCATCGAGTCAGCCACAGAAGTTCTCCATTAGCACATGCAGTTCTGGGAAATATCTACCTCTTCATGCCGCCGATGCTCAACCCAATTGTATACAGCCTGAAGACCAAGCAGATCTGTGCTGCCCTGAAGAAATCCTTCAAGATCCAGAGACACCGAAGAATTAGAGAAGTTAATGGTTTAGGTGGGGGAACAAATACAACTTTCAACTGTATAGTTGTATAGCTAGCCTTTGCTATAATTTTAGATCTAGGATATGGGTATAGGATGAAATTTTGAAAATTATGTTTTGTTTTGTTTTGTTTTAAAGACATATATATCCCATAAGATCTGATGCTATTTCCAGGCAGATGTGTCAGAATTGAATTGAATTAAAAGATATGCAGCTGGTGTCTGCTGGATCATTGTTTGATGTGTGGAGAAAAACCTTCACACATCTGCTGTCAGAAGAGTTCTATTCTGTATGAAGTGACTGTTGAGAACAGGAAGAGGCACTTTGGTTGTTTTTTTCCTGTATATGTAGAGTGTGTGTGTGTGAGAGAGAGAGAGACAGAGAAAGAGAGGGTGAGAGAGATTTATGAGCTATAAAGAAAATATAACAAAATAAAATACTCTCCATTTTAAGAGGATTCAAAAATTAAAAATCTAATAATAGCTGACTGTTAAATAATTTCAAAAAGTGTATGTGAAAGGATTTTCTGAGCCATCATCAAGGTGACCCTGACTATTGTGAGAGTAGTATCAAGTTGGCAGGCATGAGCCTATGCCAAGCAGAACACATTAATACCCTAAAAAAATATAAAATTGCCTAAAGAGAAGTAATTTTAATTAAATAATATAATAAAGATACAAAGTAATGCTAATTAATTAAATGTAACTCTGATATCCACGTTCTACCAGGCCCCTTTATCATCCTTCTCCCTAAAAAGAGTATCTTCTTTTGTGACACTCTATTACTTGCACTTCCTCCAAGCAAAACGCTCTGTTTTATTCTCATGTCTTAGTACATGCTGCTAACTTTGCTTGATGTACTCAATCCACTTTCCCTTGTTTGTTGTGATTTGTACTCGTTTTCTCATCTCTCAGCCCCTCCAGGAAACCTTTATTGACTCTTAAAGCCTGGTTTAGTTGCCTGTTTTATACATTTCATGGGATTCTGGCATTACCTCTGTCATGATATACACTGTGTATCAACCATTCACTTCTCTGCCTCTTCCAATACTCTAGTCAAATCAAAAGTAATTTGCTGGATTACTTTTATATTCCTAGATTCCAGCAACTATGAAACATATCATTAGCCTCTAAAAAATTATGACAATAAGGAAGTTAGAAAAAAGGAAGGGAAAAAGATAGTAGTTTGGCAGACACAATGGAATTTGTTAAATTCAGGCAACATGTTTATTTATTTCCACCTCCTATTTTCCAGGCCCTTATGCAGACAGACACTAGAAATACATTTATGAACAAGAGAAAAGAAATTCCTACTGTTGTGGAATTTGTTGAAATCATCCAGCATCTCTACGAGTGTCATGGGGCAACGAAGAATGCTCTGGACCACAATCTTAGGCTGAAGGAGGAGGAGACACTCTTTTCCTTTAAAAGAGCTCCTGTACCTCTCCAGACCTTTGTATTTATTGCAGAGAAAGGCATGCAAGGTCAAAGTGAAGAACATACAAATAGAATGTTTGGAAGGAGCATATAGATAAAAATCTCTGGTGCCAGTAAACACATTATTCTAAAGACATTCTAGTTAGTGATATGCAACATATCCATATTTATCTTGTGATTCCTTGCGACTTCTTAAGGCTATAAAGAAAAGGGCAGGGACCCAACATCAGTCACACTCCCATGCATTCCAAAGCCTGCTGCATGCAGCTGACTGATAAGCATTCATATCCCAAGTCCTGTTTGCAGGAATGCTGGATTTCCACCTTTCTCACAGTCCCTTTACCCAGGCCTTTATGCCTTTTTTAATATTCTCTACAGAATTTACATCTTAGTCAATGAAGAAAGAGGGAAAAATCAAGGCACTTCCCTTTCTGGACTGTTGGCTCAATCAGGATTATCTTCTCCATATTTTCTTATATAAATATACAGTCCTTTCTTTTCACATGTCCATTTTCTCCCTCTCCATACCACAGCATGTGCTATTATGTCTCCTCTGAGTCTATCCTCAGACTATCTACCTGAACATCCACTAGGAAATAAGCATTCCCTCTACAAACCATACTCCCTCTTCAATCAGTGAGGAGGGAGCACTCTGCTTCCCAATGCGTATTCCCTGGCCATCAGATGGAGTGCCTTGGCCTGGCTGTGCCAAGGAAATACAGATTTGGTATCCTGGGAAAGGCACCTGGAAGCTAGGGTTTTGCATGGTTTAAACATGACATGCATTTCATCATACTGTATGATCATTATATACCTTGCTTTTCTCAATCGATATTATATTTGGGAGAGTTATTTATGTACATACATTGCTTATGTGTATATAAATAGGCAGTCAAAGTATAAAGAATTGTTTAGGACTAATAAACACCAAATTCAGAATAATATCTCTGGGAAGAATAGGAATGGGCAAGGCATTTCAAATGCATTATAATGCTGTATTTATTAAGTTGAATCATGGGTGCATGGAATTTTGGGATTTCTTTGGAAATGATTTAAAAGTTACAGAAAAGTTACAAGAATAGGCATAGCACACAGAGCACCCATATAGTCTTTACTATGATTCACCTATTGTTAAACTTTTGCTCCCCTTCTTTTAACATTTGTCTTCATGCACTAGGGTGCACTCTCTTGTGAATTCTCTCTCTCATTCTCACTCTCTCCTCTTTATTCCCACCCTCCTCCGAACACACAATTTTTTTCTTATCCATGTCAGTGTAGGTTCATACATAATGACATTTATTCCTAAATACTTCAGCGTGTTTTTCCTAATAAAAAAGATATCCTTTTACATAACCACAAAACATTTTAAATCTAACCTTTTTATCTGCAATCCAGTTTTGTCAACTGAATCAATATTTTTAAAGAGCTCTTTTCCTCTAATCAAGATCCATCCTAGAATCAGATATTCCAATTTAGTTTTCATGTTTCTTTATTCTCATTCAATATGGAGCATTTCACAACCTCTTTTTTATTGAAATGAAGTTCATAGATGATAAATTTAACCACTTTAAGTTGAAACAATTTGGTGGAATTTAATACATTCGTGATGTTGTATTAATATAAACTTTCACCTCTATCTGGTAACAAAATGTATTTATCAATCAAAAATAAAACCTCAGACCCATTAAGCAATTACTCAACATTCCCACCTCCCACTATGTTCTAGAAACTATCAAGCAACTGTTTCTATGAATTTACCTACTCTGGATATTTCATACAAACATAATCATATAATATGTGGCCTTTTGTGTCTGGTTTCTTTCACACAGTATAATGTTTTGGAGGATCATCTATGTTGTAGTATGTATCAGTATTTCATTTCATTGCATGGCTGATTAATATTCCATTGTGTGACTATATATATAAAAACATACATACAGTGATATACACACACATATACATACACACACAACAGTTGTTTTACACATTCATGCATTGAATGATAGATCAAATTTCAATGGAAAAATCAAGTTTCATTTAATGATTAATTTTCAATTTCTAATACCAAATGAATACCTAATGAATACTAAAAAATGTTTGCAGGCCGTTTTAAATTTTCAAATGTTTCCCTTGTGTTAGTAGATGATTCATTGGAAGCATAATTTAAGATGTATAAAACTAGATAATTATTTTTCTTTGTGTTGGCTAATCCTGGATTAATTGTAGTTTTCCAGAATATGAATATTAAATGCTTTGTTTCTATAGTCTTTCAATTTACATAGTCCACATGTGTCTCTAATAAAGAAAGCAAAAATACATATATTCTACACTAATCTCCACTTATACTCTTATTTTACAAGCAGTAAAGTGATACATTTAGAAATTTTTTTCTAATAACCAGCAATACCACAAGCTTATTGGCAGACAAGAAGAAAATATCTCAATTCTCACAAAACCATACCTTGCAGTGATGACATATTCCCCAGGGAGAAGCAGACAAATGAAAGTGGAAGAGTCATGGTATCGTTTTCACTCAGGCCACATTTGACTAGTTGAGCAAGTGTCCCCTGCCCTTCATTGCCTTGTGTACTGCTGCCCTTATCTGTTTGGTTTTGAGGCTATAAACCAAGGGGTTAAGGACAGGAGTCAAGAAGAGGAATAGATTGGCCATGGTGACATGGAGAAGAGGAGATGTGAATTTGCCAAACCGATGAATTAGGGCCAGCACAATGAGAGGCACATAAAAGATGAAGACAGTGAAGATGTGGGAAACACAAGTATTAAATGCCTTCAGCTGACCATGTTTTGAGGTAATACCCAGCACTGTTTTCAAGATCAAGATGTAAGAAATGACAATGAACATAGAGTCAATTCCAAAGGAACAGATGACAAGGGACAACCCATAGATGATGTTGACTCTGACAGGGCCACAGGCCAGCTTCATCATATTAGGGTGGTAGCAGTAAGAGTGGAATAGGATGACACCTTTGCAGAAGGGCAGTCGCTTGAGCAGGATTGGCAAGGGTACCATCAACGCCACTCCCCTACCCATAGCTGCAAGCCCCATCCGAACAATCTGAGGGGAAGTTAAGACGACAGTGTAGTGCAGCGGGTTGTGAATGGCTACAAACCGGTCAAAGGCCATGGCCAGCAGGATGGCTGACTCCATGGATGAGAAGGTGTGGATGAAGAACATCTGTGTCAGGCAAGAGTGGAACTCGATCTTCCTGAGATTCAGGAGGAAGACATTGAGTACTGTAGGCAGGGTTGATAAAGACAGACCCAAATCTGTAGCCGCCAGCATAGACAGGAAGATGTACTGAGGCTCGTGAAGGCTGGGGGTGGTTTTGATAACAAAGAGGATGGTGCAGTTTCCTAGGAGGGCGACAAGGTACATGGCACACAGTGGGACAGAGATCCAGACTTGTGCAGCCTCCAGGCCAGGGATGCCTGTTACAAGGAGAGTTGGGGGCTGAGACCAGCTATGGTTCATAAGCTCCATCAGGATATTTCTTTTTTTTTTTTTTTTTTTTTTTGAGACAGAGTCTCACTCTCTTGCCTGGGGCGAGTGCCGTGGCGTCAGCCTAGCTCACAGCAACCTCAAACTCCTGGGCTCAAGCGATCCTACTGTCTCAGCCTCCCGAGTAGCTGGGACTACAGGCATGCGCCACCATGCCCGGCTAATTTTTTCTATATATATTTTTAGCTGTCC